>JAVCKU010000088.1:9367220-9379227 GCA_032273985.1 Hypsolebias coamazonicus
TGACGTCACTGGGGAGGCGGGCCGGATACGCGAAATGCCGGTTACCGGGAACGCCGGAAACCGGGGGTCACCTGTATATAAGTCACTTCGGAGTATAAGTCGCATTTATTTAGACGTGTGTTTCACAAAGTGCAAGAACAGACATTTAATGTGAAATAACAATAACAGAGAGAACAAACATGGGATCCTGAACAGGATTAATTAACATAACAAGCCAACGAGTCCGACAAGCAAGTTACTGGTAAATTCACCAATCTCATTCCACATCATTTTGGGTGGGCATTTTACTTGTATTCAGTTTTTCTCAGTTGTGTAAGTGAATATATGTGTGTGTGTGGGGGGCTGGGGGTAGTAGTAGAGGAACAGTACATATATAGTTGTCAAAAGCCTAGATGGCCCTCTTCACTTCAAGTTAGATTAACCTTATGTGACGTGAAATGATACAAAGCAGTTTATCATCACCATCTTTATCACGTCAGCGTTTTTCTGCATGATTTAGTGGAATACTGCCGCAGGATGCCATGTCCATTGCGACACAGATGCACTGAAAAGCAGTTAAACTGAAGAACTTCCTGTGTCTGGACATCTCAGCACAGCTTGTAAAAACAAAAAGGTGGTAGGAGGTGAAAGGGGTTGCAAACAGCCCGTCACCCCCAGCAGTGCTCCATCACGGCCTGCTGTCTAAACAGCCGTCCTTCAGGTCATGCGTGCACGCTCATCCTCTGCTGCCGGCTGACATGCTTGTCTTTGCCGTGTCGGAGTAGGAAAGCTGGTAAATGTGAGCTCCCTCTCCTTCACACAGAGAGAGACGCACTGCGTCCCCTCTGCCCCTCCAACCTGCCTCCAGGTCCTATAATCTTTTTACAATGTGTTGAAACACAGCAATAAATCTGTTAGCTTACAATCTAATTTCCCTGGCCTTTTCCAGAAATCCTCATAAACTTTTGGCGCCCCCATTAACAGCCCTATTGAATCAGAGCGCTTAATCTGCTTCCAGGTGAGGGGTCAGAAAATGAATGCTTTGAGATCCATCACGCTGACGGGAGCAGAGAAAACTGGGCGAGGGAGAGCGCTGGGGAAAAGGGCAGCGTCTCTCCCTCATAGGTCAATAGCAGCCAAGAGAGTCAGTCATTCACTTTTTCCCTCAGCGACGCTCTCATTTTCCATTTAATATAGACATCCAATTAATGTGAGCATGTCTGGGGCGGCCCGGATCCACGTGAATTATGGCCCATCATCGCCCCAGTTATGGCTCGGCAGGAGAGGGGTGAGAACAAGGAGAGGAAATGAGGAGCCAGGGACAGGAACAAGGGGAGGATTTAAGATGGAATGAAGAGGAGCAACTGCAGGAGTAGAAGAAAGGAATGTGGAGTTAGCCAAAAAAGGCTAAAATTAACATAGAAACAGCTAAATAGTGGCAGAAAAAGCTGAAACTTGGATAGGAAACCAAAACAGGTGCGTTCAAGTGGAGGGAGGCAGATCTGGGGAATAAAAGAAGAGAAGAGGGAAGTTAAAATGAGCAGGAAAGGAAAGAAGAAGAGAAACAAATGGAAAAAGAGAGATAAGCCAGAATTAGAGATAATTGATTGGTTGTTGCAGCTCTGGCTGCCTCTGATTGGCTGCAAGCAGAAAGAGCCAGATTAGTTTCCAAAGTGGTCCGACAGACACCTGAGCTTTGTAGGTGTGCGTGTGCGTGTGTGTGTGTGTGTGTGTGTGTGTGTGTGTGTGTGTGTGTGTGTACACACAAACAGCATTACACTCAGACTTGTGATATTAAATCTGGACAGCAGCATCTTATTGTTGCAGCAACAGGGATTTGTCATTGTACCTCATTATCCAATTAACACCATGTGGGCCCGCGGCCAAACGAACACATGATGGCACACATGCACGCTCACACACATCCTTTGAGGGTTTCTGCGTGTGTTGACTCCAACAAAGCTGAAACAGGAAACTTTTGTTACGAACTGTAAACACATCTCTCTCCTTCAACGTTCTGACGCTGGTGGAGATCAGATGAGCGGCACCGAGGCGGCTGACGAGCGTTTGAGTGAGGATTTGTTAAAAAGTTATGAGCAATAAATATCTTACCTGTTATAGATAATGTTTTGATTAATCTTGGTTGAGAGGGGTTTAATTTGGATCAGATAGACAAGCTAAAAACTACCGTATTTTCTGGCGTATAAGTCGCTCCAGAGTATTATTTATTTATTTATTTATTTATTTACTTGTTAACCTTTATCTAACCAGGCAAATCCCATTGAGATCAGAGATCTCTTTTGCAAGGGAGGCTTGAGCCTGAAGGCAGCCTAACATGCATGTTTTTGTCTGTGGGAGGAAACCGGAGTACCTGGAGAAAACCCACGCAAGCACGAGAAGAACATGCAAACTCCACACAGAAAGCCTCCAGGTCTAACCAGGGATTGAACCCAGGACCTTCTTGTTGTGAGGCAACAGTGCTAACCACTGAGCCATCGTGCTGCCAGCACAAGTCGCATCAGTCAAAAAAAGGCATGGAGGAAAAAAAACATACAAGTTGCATTTATAAGTTTATTTAATGGTCAAAACAGCTTCATTTCACCTGGGCTGTGCAGCACATCCATCCATACATCCATCCATCCATCCATCCATACATCCATCCATACATCCATACATGCATCCGTTGCGGCTGGAGTCGCTAGCTCTCCAGCATTCCTCCACCTGCACCACGAAGCGAAGCGAGCGTGCTTGGGAGGACTTGTTGTTGCATTTCTTAGAAATTTAAAGCATCTGTCAAAAATTACATTATGAATATGGAAAAAAGTATATAAGTTGCAGGACTGACAAATCTATGCAAAAAACGGTGACTTATATACCGGAAAATACGGTAATCTAAACAAAACAAATAGCCTTAAAGTATCCATAACTCAGGCAACTTTATAGACGCTGAGCTCAAACTTGGTGTGGTAGTCACTGAGAGTCATTTCCTAAACTTTCTCCAAGTGCTGCCAGATGATGCAAGATCTGTTTTTTTGTTTTTACTTTTCCCATTAGAATTTGAAATCAACTGTTTTTTTTTTGTCACAATATCTTACGAACCTGTGAAGTTTAACTGGATACCCAGAGACAAGGACTGCGGAGTGAACAAACATCAAGACGGAGAATAAATTTAAAGTGATTTTATTTACAGTGTAGCAAAGCCCATCAGGAACCCTGAGGACCAAGGACAAGACTTATCAGATGATATTTTCCAAGAGGAGGAGGATGTTGTTGGTATATTTCAGATTTCACTGTAGGTTGGGTAGGAGGACATGTGGTTGGAAGGCAGCTGAGGAGACACAAAAGATCTCCAGGGGTTCTTCACAAAAGTCCAGACACAGGTAGTTCACAAGGAGAGCTACTGTGAATATGAAAGGGAACACAGGTGAGCTAGAAGCACGACTACCAGAGGCAGGTAATGCTCCAGCGGCGAGGAGGAATCATCTACTGCCTTTTGTACTCCTGGCGTCTCGTTAAGGAGATTATCTTCAGGTGTGGAAATGTTGGCGCCATCCGGTGTCACCAGAGCTGCAGGACAAACAGGAGGGCCCGTGTCCATTTGGGCAGTTTTTTTAATTTGAAACAAAAAAAAAAAATAAATAAACAAAAAGGATGACGGCTTTGTTGTCCGATTTTTCATTTTGGTTTAATAAACGAGAAACAAACAAACAAAAAAAAAAAAAAAACTTTGTTTTTGTTAAGTTTTACTGCTTTTGTAAGCAAATCAGTTCGGATAGCAAAGACAGAGCAAGTTGCTGAAGCAGATTATAAATAGTATAAAGTTTTTGTAGGAATTTGAGATCTTTATGTACAAAAGTTAATGTTCAATAATCCAAGTATAAACCAAAGTTAAAGGATTATTGCACATGAACTTTGGTGTTTTGAACCACTTTGACATGACTGTCAACGAGAGAGAGGGTGTGCCCCAGAGGCCATCTTAGCACCAATATAACTGTTTATTTTTCACTTTGGAATAAGCCGTTGGTGGAGAATCAGTTTTGTTTGGTGATTCCTCAGACTGAAGTAGTCCATTGAATGACGGACGAAACGGCTCAGCACGAAAAAGAAACCGTCCAGTTGACCTAACTGAACATTGTTGGAGATCTATATATAGTTATTTAGAGAATCGTATTTTTAAATAAATTTAAATAAAAGTTCTTAAAAAAAATCATGGCACATTGATCCTGAACAATGGGTAAAAACAGCACAAAGTATGCAAAAATAGTTTGATTGGAGAAAAAAAAAATCTTGAGAATGAAAACATAAACGGGAAAAGAGTGGAAATGCTGAGTCAGGATTCACATGGTATGATGAGGATGTTAAAAAATACTTATCGGTCTGTGAAACAATAGGAAAAAAATGGCACGTTTGGTTGGCCCACCTGCTTTTATACAGTGATGACTAACTCAACAATTATGTAAAATTATTAAATTTTGTATGATTAATAAATGACTGAGATCTCTTGTGCTTATTTGATATGGATGCACAATTTGATGCACCAAAAAACAAACCAAAAAACAAACAAACACCATATTCATCAAATCTTACTTTCTCAGTCTATTCTGAACGTTGAAATGTATGACTTTTTTTCTGCTTAGGATGAAATTCAGATCTGGCTTTGTACTCGCCTTATGGAGAGAGCTTTCTGTTCCTCATTTAAATAATCCCACATGTCACACTGTACCAACAAAGTCTGTGTTTTGTAAAAGAGGAATCTCTAAAAGTCTCCGAAGAGTAAACTGTCAGACATATCCAACATTTGTCATGTGAATTATGGAAATCTAAACTTGACAAGCTCTGTGCTTGTATCTGCTTTGTTTGCCCCAGTTTAAATACATACATCTTAATGATAATGCTGAAACTAAATAAATAAATACGCCTGAGCATATTTTTAGCTCGCGTTGGATGAAAATGGAGCTCAAATGCTTTGATTCTACTGTTCTATGAGGATTTGGCAGATTGAAGTTGCTAGAGAAACTTTGTGTTTGAATTTGTCAAAGATTAAAACTAAAGTAGCGTCACTTTTGAAGATGAAACGTGTGTTTTAGCTTTCTTGTTGGGTTCAAAGCAGGTATTAATCAGGAAAACTCCACAAACAAGCCCAGACATGCACGTCTTTAATGTCGGTCGACAGCCATATGGTGCCGGACGTCCTTTTGACCCGTTTTTGCATTTGAGATGAATTGACACATTTGGTTGCATGCATCACACTCCAGAATACCTTCTTCTTTTTTTTTCTTTCTCTCTTTTGTACACACACTGGGATTGCTTTATATCACCTTAGGGAATAAAGACCAATCATCCAGTGAAACTGATCAATGATGGAGATGTCATGCCTAAGGTACGATTGAAGATATGCACAAAAAACATCTCCCGAGCATGCACTGATACGAACACATGTACATTTTGAGCTCTGTTTCATTTCAGTCTTGTATTAATTTTGAGGCGGACTTTAACTGGATGATTGCAAAACTTTCTTTTTCTTGTTCAGTCATTGTGTCATAAATTTGCAGTTCTCTTTCATAACTTTATTTGGCCTGACCTCAGCTGTTGGACAGATGTCCTGACCATTCAATGTGACTATCTGCATAAATAAAGGTTAAAATATTATCTGACCATTGCAATTAGAAAATGGGTCACAGTGGACCAATGAAACATTGAATTACAGTAAATGAAAGCACAAATTATTCAGATCAGTTATTTTGTGCATCATGCACACACCCTAAATATCCTTCTGTGTAAGTATCTCATGTTACAACATGGACACCTGCGACTTATACACAATCCGTGTATGGTTCGTTCTTTGTTTTTTTTTTTTTTTTTCCCATTTCAAAATAAAAAGGAAAAAACAAAACAAGCATTTGTATTTTTTGTTTTTATAATGAAATTAAAGAAACGGCAATGGCATTTGGTTTGTTGATTTTTCGTTTTTCAAACGTAATTGGGAAAAACGGCAATTGTTTCTTTTGTAACTGCAACGGTTAAAGCAAAGACAAGCTTTAAGTTTGTTGTTCATTCAACGGGACCTTAAGGCGGAACCGGAAATGAAGACCTGAAGTCCTTGCTTTGCCATCTACATACAAAAAAAATATGGGTGTTCTTTTAATATGGAGCGATACCGGACAGTATGTTTAGGGTTAGGGTTGGGGTTACGGTTACGGTTACGGTTAAGGTATTTACACGACTGATTATGAAAATAGCAGCCCCGTCCTTTCCAGAGTGCAGTAGTACCACTTCCAAATAAGGGTATGGGGTTGACAGTGTCCGGTTCCACCTTAAGTTCCTGTTGATTTACTAACAAAATAAAAACTTGTCTTTGCTTTAACTATTGCAGTTACAAAAGAAACAATTGCCGTTTTTCTCAATTACATTTGAAAAACGAAAAATCAACAAACCAAATGCCATTGCGTTTCTGTAATTTCGTTTTAAAAGCAAAAAAAACAAAAAAAAATACAAATGCTTGTTTTGTTAAAAATACAACGCTTGTTTTGTTTTTTCCTTTTTATTTTAATACGGAAAAAAACAAACAAAAAAAAAAACAAAGAACAAACCATACATGGATTATACACAAGTGCGGCCTATATATATTTGCAATTTTTTTTTATATTCAGGTGCGCTCAATAGTCCAGAAATTACGGTAATTTTCTCCAAACATCTTTTCTTTAGTCTCAGCTATCCAAACAACATTGTTCTAGAAGTCGTGTGATTAGTTTAGGCACATCTTTACAGACCTAAAGGAAAAGGACAACCTTTCAAAAAAGCCATGTTTGTTTCTTACAGTTTAATTGGCTTGTCATAAGTGTTACCGTTAATCTATTAAATGAATCCTGAAGCTCTGATATGGAACTCTTGGGTCCTTGTAATTTCTCTAAGCGTTACGCCATCTGACCTTGAGGATCATGTGTTGGGAATTCTCTCCTGAAAATTGGCGACTGTCTTAAATGTTTCCTACTTTAAATAGGATTTCTCTCTGTAGACCAATGCCCTCCAAATTCTTTGAAAATGGAATTATAACATGTCCTAGATCAAGAGTGTCCAGACTTTTTCAGCATGTGAGCTCCTTTTAAAATGACCGAGTCAAAGTGATCTACCTACTTTAAGGTCTCGTTTATATGAGAACAACCTCTGGAAAAGTTAGTGTTTTTTTTTTTTCTTTTTTCATGATTATTGGGGGTAATAAACAAAAAATGAGTAGGTTTACACAAAAACGCTGGTTTTCATTCCAGTCAGCTTGCCAGATAAGAGATTATGAGCTACAGTACTGTGGCTTTAAAATGATAGTATTTTGACCTAAACTGCCATATGTGCTGAGTAAAGATATACTAAGATGAGATGTGCGTTGTTTGTTGAACATATGCATTGAAAAGGAGGGGGTAAATAAGACATTGTAAATGTATCTGGCAACATTGATTCCGAGCTCAGCTGCATTCACAGTGCATGCAACCTCTGCATGATCACAGTTAAACTGGTGATCACACTAACGTCTCTTTGGTCTTTAGATTTTTATTAGTTTTGCTCTTACATGCTGAAAAAAGGGCGAGTAGCACAAAAAAACCCCCTGCTCTTTGCCATTTATTAAAACTGTTGATAGTGCAGAAAAAAAAAAAAAAACTTGCGGAACATTTCACACCTCCGTGAGGGGATTGCCCCAAAAATCTCTCACTCTGACACCTGGATTCATAAACCTTCGGTTTCAGAGATAATCAGGTCTATTGACATGTAAATGAATGTCCGAATGTTTCACGTTATGTAAACGAGGCCTCAGACTGGCTGTGCTGTCTGTCAATCAAGTTACACATTTCATAGTGAGGATGGCTGGTGTTTTTTTTTTCCATGCCATGCAATTTACCTGTAATGCCTTTGCGATGGACCGGTAGATCGCAATCAACATGTTGGAAACCCCTGTCTTACAAAGTAGACTGATGGGCACCAACAATTGTGTGAATGAGGACATTGCTGATAACTTCCAACCTTGGCATTGTATCCACACACACCTGTATTCTCTAGAGCTGCAAACTGACCTAAAACTGCTTTTTTTAAAGTGTTCACACTGATGTGTGAACACTTAAAAAAAAAAATTCAAGTAAATTTGTTTAGCTGCAACGGAGCTACTTTTTAAAATACTATTGAATCTGGGCTTGAAGTTAGTGTTCCACAGAGTTCATGAAATTTGGATTTATTTTTGTTGAAATAGGCTGGATTTAAAATATATGTACTTTTACTTTTCTAAGCCCTTGTCTTATTTATATCCTGCTCTGTTACCCTCAATTTAAAGGAGCGTTGACTTTCTTATTTGGTGACTTTTCAGAAAATGCGTCTTTGTGTCATCAGGAATACATTGATGCTAATGCCGTAACAGGGTTGGTTCATATTGTTCCAGTAGAAATAAGAAATGTCAGCTTCACTCTGCTATAAAAAGAAAAGTCTGTATAAATCTTTACACTATTGCAAATCCACTTCTGAGTCAAGTTTTCTGCGGTCTCTCTTACGCAGCATGCATATACCGTAATAGACGTTTTTAGTTTTTAAAGAGAATTTGTGCATGCTACCAGCACAGTCATCTTCATGTAATAGAAAATGGATGACAGGCTGCCAGCTTTACAATAGCCACAGGAGGGAAAGCGAGCTAGACCATTTTCTTCTTTAAAGGCATTCTTTTTGTCAAAATCCAATTCCAGCCTGCAAAGGAAACTAAAGATTGATTTCTTTTAGCTGGCTTTTTCTTTGTCATTTCCCATCTTTTCTGTCAGGATAGATGATGTGATTGTTTTCTGCCCACCAAGTTCAATCAGATATTTTGCTATTTGTTTTTGAAATAACATATTCCCCCGCACACATGCAGGCAATCAAAGGCGGCAGCGCCAGGAGTGGGCACCTCCAGGAGTCGAGCATCCTCGTGTCACCTCGGTGTTTCAGCTCAATGTTCCTTCGGCTATTTGAAGTTATCTGTAAAGTAGCTGAATGTATATATTTTTTAATCCAGATTGTTATGCAGATACAAGTGCTGGTCATAAAATTAGAATATCATGAAAAAAAAGTTTATTTATTTCAGCAATTCCATTCAAAAAGTGAAACTTGTCTATTCATTCATTACACACAGACTGATATATTTCAAGTGTTTATTTCTTTGAATGTTGAAGTTAATGTTGGTAAGTGTTCACGTGTACGCCTGTTAACAAAATGTCTCATAATCCAATGGATTTCTTTAAACTTATTGATTTTAAGCAATTAATACCTTGAAAATATATATAGATAATACATTTTATTAGTACAGGTAGTCCTCGGGTTATGACGCAGATCCGTTCCTACGCACCGTTCGTAAACCGAATTTGACGTAAGTCGGAACATGCACGGTAAACGGCGTTTTAAACACGTTTTTTTCAACGAAACACAACACCAGCATACATTCTGTACCTTAAACATGTACAGTACTGTATTTCCAAGCAGTTAGCTAGTCAATGACTGTACCAACAATGTTGTTGTATTTTGGTACAATGTCAATAAAGCTTATTCTTTTTTTTTTATTCTGATTATTCTTATTCTTATTGGTCCAAGCAATGAACCCTGAGGAACTCTATGAATAACTTTGATAAATGCATACAATAAAAGCTAACCTAAAATTCAAGCCTGTGTTTAAATAAGAGAATAGAGGGTTTAATTTCTATACTTTTTTACCACTAAATCATGACATTGGAGATTTGCCAGAAGTGCAGTTGTTCTTAGGCTAAATAAAACATTAAACCTCACAGTATAAAAATAAAGTACAAAGTTAATTTCATCATTAGGCTGATGTGTTTTTTTTTCTTTAGAATGCTTGCATTTTTGCACATTAGCCTTAATCTATGCAGAAACTGTCACAGAGAACATGCACAAGGTAAATGCAGTGCAAATTTACTATCCTGCATGTGATTTTTAGTGTAGGATTCACTCGTGATCAGATAAGCAACAACCTCAACCTTGGTATAATGGTGGATCAATATGGTCATATACACCAGCAGCATGAGCCTTCAGCAAACTGAGAATATATCACACCATCTATAAAAGCTGAGAGAATTATGAGGCACTCTAAATGAAAAGTAGATTTGAAACTATCTTTATAGTGAATTTATAGTGGGGCAGAAAATGCCACCTGGGTGATAACTGATAAAGTACTATCATTAACCGTCTGTCCTGCACTTTAAGTGACTCCACTGAGTTGCACAATTAGCAAACTATCTACAGTGTGGGATAATTGGCCTTTCACACCTTTTGGTAACTTGCAAATCCTGCATCTACAATTTCCAAACTGCAAACTCAGTACAGACAAAAGTTTTATTTTGTTACTCTTTTGCTTTGCAAGTGATAATATTGTCCTCTTTAATTTGAAAAGATTAATGAATAAAGAACTCAGGAGGAAGTGTGTTCTAAATTTACTGTGTATTTTCTCTTGGTTTCTGAATTGTGCCTGCCAGCAAAGACATTATGGGAATATTTCTTTTTAATGATTACTGCTCTCCAAATTCCACTTTTCATGTATTTAATGTAATCATCTAACTTTAATTCTTCATCCAGTTTCACTTGCAGAAACTATGGGGGTAATTAGTATGTTTAATTAACTGCATAAGGCCAGAGAAAGAGACAAAGACACACAGACAAACAGTTCAAACATCTTTTCTGCAAAATCAAGACAAGCCTTATCCCCCTTTTTTATGTGTACCAGATCTTTACAGAACATTTTATTGATCAAGGTAATTTTCAGCTTCTTTTTCAACAGGCAAAGTTATAACTTTAAAATACTCTATATTTTAAGTTAAACCATATATTTCTGAATAAGTTACCACTAAATCAATGGAAATGCAAAGTGAAAAACAATAGTGTCTGAAATGGATCCACACTGATCTTCAAGGTGATACTGCATTAAAAACGATCAAATTAAAATATTCTTGACAAACATCACTGCAATCTATTGAACTCTTTATTCTAATGTTGTGGGTCACTTTTAGGAAAGGATTTTGTTGTGTTGTCAAAAACCTTCATGCCAACGAAGCCAAATAACTTGGGCCTACTGCAAATATAGTGCTATAATAATGTTACTAATACTGTATAAATAAAATTTCCACTTGTTGGGCTCTTGTTTACTGACTTACCTGACTTTTAACAAGTGAGAACATGTTTTGTGGACATTTGTCATTTTACAGGGAGCAACTGGAAGTACTGTTGCTGAAGCAAGCACCAGGGGTAGTCAGTGAGAGGATGTGAGAAGACATCAGAGAGTTTGGGACCCATTCTTTCAGGAAAATGTTTTAATAGATGATATGTTTGGGCTGCCAATCATTCAGTAAAACTAAAACAAATGGTAAACCCATGATACAAAACAAGATTTGAGAAAATTAGTAATAAGGTTTCCAAAACCTTTATAAGATCTCAGGATTTTGGTAGTGCTCCACATTTTTATTTTCTTTTAGAACTTGCTATCCCCCTGGCATCTTTATGTTCCCTGAACTTTTTAACGACATGCTACTCAGTAAAAAATAAAGTCCTGGCATGTAGCAGTGCTGAGTGAGCCCACAGTAGAATGTCTGTGAAAATTAAAGGAACAGCCTTTCAATAACAGATTCAGATATGTGCAAAAACATTTGACTAGCAGTGTTTTTCAAAATACAGTTGGACGTGACACACAATTGGCTGACTGATGGATGAGCCACACAATTGGCATGGATTTTTTTATTTAAAATAAATTATTTTAAAATATTTAACAGCTGCTGCACCTTTGTGCCACCCTCACTGCTGCAGGATAAACTTCCTGCTGCAGCTGATTAGCTGTTCTGCATGGATGACCAGCTGTTCACCGTGCAGAGTGGAGAACTGGGCGTGGCCTAGAACACTTGCAGGTGGAATTGAGCAGTGGAGGCAGAGAGCTGAAATCATAACACTCTGTGCTCTTTTAGAACATTTAGAGTTTGAAACACTGTTTGGAATATTGCGAGTGTGGGAAGGGTTTAAGATGCAT
>JAVCKU010000088.1:9435896-9448180 GCA_032273985.1 Hypsolebias coamazonicus
CGCCACCGGTGTATGAATGTGTGTATGAATGGGTGGATGGCTGGTGCTGTAAAGCGCCTTGGGGCCCCTCATAGGGGACTGGAAGGCGCTATATAAGTAAGCTCCATTTACCATTTACCATAACTTAGAAGTGATGTAGATTTAGATATGTAATTTTTTTTTTTTTTTTTAAATCAGTGTCGTAATTAAAAAAAAGTGATGTTTAAAGCTCCTGTTTGCTTTTAGGGGTTAACTTGTTGATTATTTTGTCAAATAATTTTGCACTTTCCCTGATTGTTGGACAAGAAAAACTGGATCAGAGCTCTGCATTCTTTTCATTTTACCTTAAATACTGTCACACAGCAACAATCAAGACAAGAGTAGTACAGTACTCTATTAGCAAATAATTGAAATGACTTGAAGCAAATCTGAGCACTATGTTGGGAGTGGTGCCCTTCAAGGGAGAATATCAGCTGCTCTGTGAGTGGAGTGACAAGCATTTAAATGATGGCGTTGTAGGCAGCCCGCTCTCCATTTTTTTAGTCCAACTGAATGCTTCTTCAGGCTAAATGGAAGGAAAATGCACGAAACCTAACATCTAAAAGGGGACGACGAACCTGCTCAACCCCTGTCTATTTAAAGCACTGATGACTGCTCCCACTGCAGCACTGACTGACTGTGTTACAAGTCAGCTCGTAAGTTCAATTATTAGGAGCTGAAGATGAATTAGATAGAAATTATAACTGTGCCACATGAGGCACATGCTGGATCTGGCAGAACCAGCCAGTCCTTGTTGCTCAGCAGGCCTAAACACAGCACAGTCACAATAAAAAAAAACATTTATTTGACATCTTGGAGGCATGCACCTACACTTTCTTTGTGCTTGCTCAGAGGAGAAAGGGTCTGCAGAGGATTAGCAGTGAACATGGGTTTGAGAGGGGCTGACCAGGCCTTAAAGGAGACGGGAGGTGGTGGGGGACATATCTGGGCTGACCTGCCTTCTTGCACCGACACCATGATTAAAGAGGAGCCTACAGTTGTCTTCACCAATAAAGAGGAGAGAGCATGTCGGATACATACCGTCGCCTTTCTCCTCCTCCTGCATCTGTCAGGCCAGCAGCTCCTCTTCCTCCTCCTCCTCCTGCCGCAGCCTGATGTGCAATGAGCAAAAAGCCGCAGAATATATCTCTTTATATGCAGCTGCTGGTCGGAACCGTTCGCAGACTGCGCCGATATCACTGCGATGATGGGCTCATCCGAACCGAGCTCCTCGCAGCAGCAGCGTTATTATTGTTGTAAACAATTTATAAATATCCTTAAAATATATATATAAAAAAAAAATAACTCCCCCTCGGAACCGTCGATGAAAATCAGTGGGGCGGGGGGTGTAAAAAAACAACGGTGTGTTTGTCAAAGTGGTCTTCCTCTCGGCTCACCACGTTGTTTTTCCCAGTGATTGTTCAGTCCATTGTTGTGGCCGCATGATAACGCAGGGCCGGCGGTGCGCGAGGCAGCACGGGGCTCGGCGGACTCGCCCTCCCGGCAGGCCTCGCGTCAAATAAAAGCCTCCTGCCGCCGCACAAACCGCTCGTGTCTCGGTGTAGTCGCGAGCAAGGCCGCGCGTGAGTGAAAGTGAGGGGCTTTCTGTCAGCGCTTTCCCCCTCACGGATAATGGCGGCGGCCCTCCTCCTCCTCCTTGCCCGGACCTGGATCTCCTCTTCTTTTCTTTGGGAAAAAGGGAGCTGTGGACACCGAGGGAGGCGGCGGAGAGAGGGACTCACCCAGCGGCGCCCGCACACAACTGCAGCAGGTCGGCTCTCTGTGGCGCTAACTCTCCAGCAGCTAGCTGCACTCGCCCCAGACACAACTATCACTTCACGAGCGTGTGTTTTATGGACAGCACGCGCAAGACAGAGGGGCCATTTTGAAAAAAAAAAAAAATAATAAATTCCGTCACTAGTTTGTGAAAAGTAATGTTTTGTCTACCCACAAGCTTTCTGCGCCCTTAAAGTGCATTTTAATAGTTGTTTATTTCAAATATTTTACCCCATTTTCTTTTCTTTGTGACTGACAAGAAGTTGTGTTCACACCAGAGGCGTACATAAGCCGCACAAGCACCTGGGCCCGACAGCTAGGGCCCCAGGGTCCCCAAACTTTAGATTAAAATGGTGCTTCTCCAAAATATTTGTACCTTCCTGGAATATAAATTTAGTTTAGTGAGCCTCGATTTTAGCAATAACACACATCTCCATTTTCCAAACTTATGGGCTGTTCAAGAGAAAAATAACAAAAATCCTGATTCATGCTCAATAATCCAGGTAAAAAAAAAATCCAATAAAGTTAAGTCAAGTCCTCTGGATGATTTCTTTGTGTTGAAACGTTTTGCCTTTCATAGACTTCATCAGTCCCCCGCACGATTCATCACAAAGAAATCGTCCAGAGGACCTGACTTAACTTTGTTGGATTTTTTTTAACCTGGATTATTGAACATGAACTTTAATGATCTTTACATGAGTTGAAATGAACAATGCAGACTCAAGTTTTTCAGCTGCAGTGGGTTCCTTTATTTTTTGCAGACTGAAAAAACATGCAAATCAATATCTCTCCCCCTCCCTCCCTCCCTCCCCAATAAGAGTGGTTAGAGTCTTTGTTGGCCTCGTTCACGTGAGAGGTGTCAGTTCTAGGTTAATGTGCTTCTTCTTAAACATGACCAGAACATGACTCCTGTGGACAAATCCATCAAATCCACTAATGACCCTCATTGGGGAGGGAGAAGGATTTACCAGCTCGCCAAAACATTAAGCAGTTGAATACAGCTTAAAAAGAGTGGAGAGTAAAATAAATAAATATATGAACACTCAATCTAAACCATTGGTTTTCTTGCTATTTATACAATATAGATGTTTTGTTTAGCACTGGAGGATTAATAGGATTTGTCTATATGTTGTCTAACATCCTCATACTGTATATGAGGTGGCCAAATGGCATAAGTACCATAAAAACTGAACAACTTCTCATAGCATCCATTAAAATGTGACTCAACACAGTTGGATGTAAACTAGCTGTGTTAAAAACATGCACCTGAAAGTGGTCTTGTGAACCCGCTGCTTTTGCGCCTGGCCTCATAATGTAAATACCTTGTTTCACTTTTAATTAACAGCTTCCAGCACGTACTTCTGTCTCATTAGAGCGAGGTGTAATAGATAATGAATAGCAGACTGATACTGTAGGATGTGTACATGCTGCCATATGGTAATGTGCCCTTTTATGCATTTAGTGCTTGGTTCACTATTATCCGAGGACTCCCACTTAAACCTCTGGGAAATGGATTACAATAAATCTATAACATACAGAGGTCCAGGCTTATTTGTCAGATAATTTATCACAGCGTTTATTTTGTGGTTTTGGACGTAGAAGAGTTCAAATTATACGGACGGTACAGAATTACTAAATACACGAGGGATCTTACTCTGAGGGACGTAATTGGGCTTAGCAAATGTCATGGATCAATTTTCTGCAGACAATATCGCACATTTAGGTAAACTTGTTAAAGTTCTCATCCTCTGGAGGTAAAGCTTCATAGTTTTCAAGTGTGTGGGATTAAATCTCTGATGATTCACCATCATAGCATCAAATTTTGACATTCCGGGTGTTCTTGATCTCATGATCTAGGGGGATATTTGACCTTAAAGCAGTTTTGCAGGAGGGAGTCTTAACGATCAGATTAAGAGGGGATTCTCTGCAAGCAAATAGGCCACTTGTCTTTCTTTTTGATAGATTTACCTCTTGCTATGTTTGTAACAAGCTCTGAACACATCAGATATGTTACATTAAACATACTGGGGTTTATTGGTAGTCATTTATTATTATACTTAATAAGAAATGCTTAAATTGTACCACAGTACAATGTATTGTCATTTGCTTGGAAAGGCTTGTGATAGTCTTGGGTTACAGTATCATCATGTCACATGTAAAGGTTATCTTTTCAGCCTACCAACATATTGACCTTTCTCATGCTCATCCAGGGGACAGCAGACTGCAAACTGCTGAAGACCTGACTCAAAGTGCACACACAGGGAAGCAGGTGGTGTGTTTTTTTTTTCTTTTTTGACACATCCATGGATAACAGGTTCCTTCTGAATCCCGCCATTTATGGTTCTGCTTTTTCTTCTGTGTTCTTCAATACCAGCATCTGTTGTTCCTAATTTTAAATAATTTGATGGTTTCTAGTGTGAACTGCTTCCTTGTTCAAATTTTCGGCTGCTTTATGTCGGGGAGTGGTGGCACAGAGGTTAGAGATGGTAGGCCTGTGATCGGAAGGTCACCGGTTCGACTATCCGGACCAATAATATCAAAAATGTGGTTAGGAAAGGTAAAGCATCCACACCTGCCTCCACCCTCTTTTCCACACTCTGGACCCTTGAGCAAAGCCCTCAACCCCCACCATTTTCTCCTCGCAGGCACCCTAGATGGCTGCCCTCTGCGCCACACAGAGGGCTGTGGTAGCTCGGTGATCTGTGGTCGCATCAGGAAGGGTATCCGGCATAAAAACAATTACCATGTCTCTGTGCAAGTTGGTTCACAGTGGTGACCCCTGAAGAAGGGAGCAGCCGAAAGAAGAAGAATGGCTGCTGTTTGATAGAATGTAAGGATAACAAAAGTGGTAAGGGGTTTTGAATTAGCTTATGTAATTTATATAAGTTAAGACATTTTAGGTACATTTGTAGGGCAAGAAAATGAACGGGGTGCACGTTGGCAAAAGAGCAAACAAGTTGTGTTGGTAGCATAGTTGCTGTTTAAAATGCATCATGTTTCTTGCAGTACATCTTCTACATAATAGGTGTCAGCATAAGGAAAAATACCACCACAGTGGAGGTGAATGGCAGAGGCAGGGGATTTACAGAATGTATGCTTTTCATTTGCATGCTTAACTAGTTTTGACTTGTTTGCTCTTGGCTAGGATTCAATTTAAAGCAAAGCTTTTAATGATGGTTAAAGACCTCTCTAACTGATCAAAGTTATCAGTAGGTAGGTACATATTGTCTCTCCTCCATGCTGGAAGAGAAATAAAGCACATCAATGGAGAAATGAGGTGTATCAACAACAACATACACTCACACATTTCATCCATTATCTTTACCTGCTTCTTCCTTTTCGGTCGTGTAGGGTCACTGGTGCCTATATTCAGCCATCACTGTCTGAGAGGCGGGGACAACATGGACAGGTCTCCAGCCCATCACGAGACCACATAGAGACAAACGAGACAAACATCCATCCACTCTCTCACTCACACCTAGGGACAATTGAGTTAACAATCAGCCTAATGTATGCTTTTGGTCTGTGGGAGGAAACTGGAGTACCGGGAGAAAACCCATGCATGCACGGAGAGAACATGCAAACTCCACCCAGAAAGGTCCCTGGCCAGGATTTGAACCGGGGCCACTTTCTCACTGAGAGGCGGAAACTCTACCAAATGCGCCAACATATCTATGTTATTTATTGAATTCTGACCTCCTGAACTTCTTCACGAATAAAGACCTTAAAGCATGAAAATGTCTCCAAGCCCATAGTTATTACATCTGGGGTTGGGTTCAAGAAACCTGCGTAAGTGAGAAGTGGTTGCCACATAGCTATACCCAAGATAACGGTTATAAAAGCAGTTAAACTACTGATAAAATGAGCTTGTTTCACTATTATTTCACAATGAACTATACAACCTTAAACCTTACAACCTTAAAACAATGTTGCAGGAGGAAGTTTAACAATTACATTAAGAGGGGATTCTCTGCAAGCAAAAAGGCCATAAACACACAAAAACTGAAACAGTATTGGGGACTTCTCTTTCTTCTTGATAGATTTGCCTCTTGCTCTGTTAATATCAAGCTCTGAAGCCATCAGACATGTTACATTAAGCATAGTTTATTAGTGGTAATTTATTATCATAATTAACAAGAACCATGCAACCTTCTCATTCTCACTGAAAGTCAATAAAAACATCGAGTATTGGCAGCATGTGACAGAGTGCCTACTGTTTTAGGTATTTTCTGGATTCAACAAACCAAGTTATCTAAAGAAAGTGCACTGACAATATAATCTACACAAATTCTGTGCAGATCAGTGCTCGTGATTGATAGATCTTTCCTGTCAAGATCTGATGATGGCTTGTGTGTCCACTGCTGCAGAAAAGCAAGAAAGTATGACTAAAATAAGACTTTTTTTCTTCCAGCTCTGTTTGAGCATCAAAAACTATACAAAAGTTGACCAGTATGGTTGAACAATCACTGTTTTTTTTTTTTTTTCCTATCCTATATGTGTATCCATTGGAGAAGTTCTTGACATGGCAGCTTGATCGTTATTATAACATGCTGATGTCCTTGTAGAGTGGTCACCTTAAAGCAATGTCAAAAGACACTCTTCAATGGATAAACATATAGGATAGAAAAACACAAAAAAAAAACAATTGTTTTGTTCAACTATACTGGCCAACTTTTGTACAACTTTTGATGCTCAAATAAGGCTGAAAAAACAGTATTATTTGGCCAATCTTGTTGAACAATCAACAACAACTGTTTTTGTGTGTTTTTTGTATCCTGTATCCATTGAAGAGTGTCTTGACATGGCAACTGGACTGTTGCTTATAACATACAGATGTCCTTGTGGAGTGGTCAACTTCAAGCGATGCCATTACTTTTGCTTCCACCAGTAAATCTAAAAAAGCACATTACTGCAGAACACAACCCAGTTTTAAATGGATGTTTTCACCCTTTGGAATAGGGATTTTATCGTGTTTCGTGTGGACAGGAAGACATACAGACTGCTTCATCCATTTGGCTAATAGCCTTAAAATAGACGTCCTCTTTGGGTGTCTCATTACATTATAAAGAGGGAGGTGTATTGGCCACCAGTAGGAGGCACTCCCCATGTGGAGCCATGCCCTGTTCATGGCCCTTTTTGGGATAAACCTCAAATATTCCAACCCTGTGCTGATGTTGTTCATGTTCGGCCTCGCTAAAACTCCTCCTTCGAGGGACACTTGGTGGTGCAGAGCTGCAATAAAAACATTGGACCATCCATTTACTGAACCATGCTCAAAAATGGAGGTCAAACTTCAATCTGTGGGGAATTACTGTTTTTATTTATTTTTTTATATTTAAATATAATTGAGAGTTGAAGCCTTGCCTTCAGCACTGTGGAGCTTTTACATGCTTGAATTCCCAGTGTGACTAGTAGTCTAGTAAACAACTGCACCGCTTCACACTCGCTTGCACGCTCTCGGTGCATGTTGACCCTCTGATGTTGACAAATTGTGGAGCTGAAGATTAGCAGTGACAAACGTGCCTCTTGCGTTCTCTTACTGAGTCTGCACGAGTTCAAACTTCATGCTCAGGTTGGTGTTAAATGCCTCAACGAGCTTTCTCTCCGAACGTTGAACAAACAGGTGAATTGTCTGTGTTTGCATCGCCTGCTGTGTGAAGTCACCCCGTTCATCGTGGGTAGCTGTGAGACCTATACCAGCATGGTGATTTATCCACTTACTACCCTTTGCAGGTGGTGAAACATGCATTTATCAGAGGGGGACACATTGCCGGTTCGGGTGCTGGAGGCATTTGTAATGATAAGACAATGATATACTCCAGGTGAAGTTCAAGAGGCCAAACCTGCAACACATTAAATATGATCTACTATCTACCCACGGCCAAAATGGAGCTTGGCTGTGGCAAAAAGAAATAAATGGTCTTTCATCAGTTTTATTCCCTATGATTCATTGATATCAAAAAGAGGCCATGCTTATCTTTATCACCCACTTTTCACCTTTTGGTGGCGGGTCATAAGGCTATTCACTGTCTGCGTGTGAACATGTGTTGCAAAAAATAAAGCAAAATCTCTTATGAACCATGACACACATTTTAATGAATCTGTCAATGAGTAATCTTTGGATGAACATCTATAACCAACTAGAAAAATTTGCATTTTCTTGTGTAAATGCAGTGTGAATGCTTGTTGCAGCATAACTTGCTGAAAACAGCTGAAATTAGCTAAGAAAATGCTAAAATGTAGTTGAAATGGAAGAACAAGCCTAAATAAGCATACAGAAGAAAGTAGAAACAACACATACTTGCTGAAATAGCTTCAAATAAGTGCATATTAGCTAAAAAAGAAATTGAGGTTAGCAAAACATAAATGAAAAGTAGCTGAAAAAAGTAGTAAGAGCTAAAACAATTAAAAGGAAGCAGAAAGAGTTTAAATGAGCTTAAAAATGCGTAATTAGCTGAAAAGGCTAAAATTAGGATAAAATACAAAATAGTAGCTGAAATAGCAGAAAGAGCTGGAACTGGCATAATTAAACTGAAAGGAGTATAACAAGCTGAAATGATCGGAAATAAGTTTAATTAACCAGAAAGTAGCAGAAATTACCACAAAAATAGTTGAGTTTATCTAAAAACAGCTGAAATTAGCAATACATTGCTTAAAAAAGTAGCTGAACATGTAGAACAAGCTTAAATTAGCAGCAGAAAACAGAAAGAACATTTGGCTGAAAGAAACAGAAATCAGCTCAAAAAGTGGATATTATCTTAAAAATGCTGAAATTTGCAATAAAAATGAATAAATAAAAATAATCCTAGAACATGGCTAAAAAAAAGGAAGAAAGAAGTTTAAATCAGCAGAAGGAAGTGGAGAAAGTACAAGTTGCGCAGTTAGACAGGAAAAAAGTTGAAATTAGTTAGGAAAAAAAAGTGTAATTAGCTGAAAAAGCTTAAATTTGCATAAAACAGCTAAATAGTAGTTGAAATAGTGGACAAAAACTTAAAATTGCAGAAATAAGTTTAAAAAAATGAGCATAACAAGCTGAACTCAGTTAACAGAAAGACGTTAGATGTTGTAGCTAGCAGAAACAATCTGAAATGATCACAAAACAGCTGAAAAATACATACTTGGTCTGACTACTGCTGTTGTGATTCTGTTCAGTCCTCTGTAATAAGTTGAAGAAGTGGCAATACATTTATTATGTTCATTATGTGAATAGGTAAAGTTTTAAAGTGGGTTTTCATACTGTTTCCTAAAAACTGCAATTTTTGGAAGTTGAAATTAAAACTGTTGATTAAGTGTGTCTTGAATGAAAAATATCCCATGTTTAAACGTATAAAAATGGTTATAACACTATTAAAGAACAGGTCTTAAGGATTTGTTACACAAATATTTCCATTACATTAAAGAGACAAATTGAAGAAAATTATTTAATAACACAATAAACATGAGGGCACTGAGGGGGTCCCTGGGCCCAAAAAGTTCGAGAACCTCTGATTCAGTAATGTTAAGTTCATATGCGAATATTATGTGGCAAAAACAAAATTTAATCAGCTTGATGCCTGATTATTTTTAATCAATCACGTTAATTTTAAAAGTATGTTCAGAACAACTTTAGTGACTGAGCAAAAATCTACAAAAAAAAAGACAAATTAGTTTGTTTTGCGGCAGAGACTGGAACAGGAAGACTTTAACTGCTCTTGTTATAAGACTCATGTCTCACATAAACGGCCATTAGAGTGATTTGGCTAAGAAGAGGTGTGTTTTAGTCCTCATTGACGAAACCATCAAAAATCCCTCCCTCCTAACGAGAGGGATAATAGTCTTACTGTACGACCTTGCTGAAGTAATTCCTCTCCTGTGGTCCATACTTCACATTTCCCCCGCCGCTCCTTTTTTTTGTTGTTTCTTCCGTATTTCTTGTCGTCCTGTCAGTTTTCCTTCAGTCTGGGAACAATGTGTTCCTCATCCCCAGTGGAAATATGAGGGGAGCTGCTGCGCTGACAAGCTCCCTGCATCATAGAAACGCGCTGCCGTCTTTTGTCAACGGTAGACTGTAAAACCGTCGCCATAGTTCACTACAATTCTGGCTGATAGTTGCTTTGCTGGTTATGGATACACACAAGTGCGCAAGTTCTCATGAATATCAATTACTTGTCGGAGAGACTTATGGGCACCCCGGACTGGATAGAAAGAATTTAAGATGTCTTCCGAAACAACACTAAAATATGAAATATTTTGCCTTCATGTTAAATTTGTTGAGTTGTGAAATAATAGAATGTGCTTCATAAATATACTGACACATTTAAAGTGATAGTGGGCGGTTTGCAAACGGCATCTTACCTGTCGCAGATGACTTTTTGAACAACTTCATCGTTGACAATTAGTTTGGTCTAAGGAGCTAAGAGATTCAACAACTTCTAGGATAAATTGTAATCTTTCCTGCAGTCAATCATGCATTGCCTGCCTGTTTAATTTTCTATGTTCAAAATTAGTATTTGGACATGGGGGGTGGGGGGTGGCTTTTGTTTTTAGCAGGACATAATATTAGCTAAAGAACACTTCTAAAGACTGTTATCATTTGACATATGTCGAAGTCCATCCATCCATCCATTAGCTTCACCCACTTCTTCTATTTTGAGTTGTGGGGGTCGCAGGTGCTCATGTACAGCTATCACTCTGTGAGAGGCGGTGGACACCCTGGACAGGTCGCAAGTCCATCACAGGGTCACATAGAGACAAATGAGACAACCATTCACTCTCTCACTCACACCTATGAAAATTTAGAGTTACCAATTAGCCTAACATGCATGTTTTTGGTCTGTGGAGGGAAACTGGAGTACCCAGAGAAAACCCACGCATGCATGGAAAGAACATGCAAACTCCATATCTCCAAGCTGTATACAGTAAGTCTCATTAATAAATACTGACTTAATTTTACGAAGCAATCTTTGCGGAATGCTAAAGCAGTGTTGAATGACTCTGACTTCATAAGAAATAAGAGGCAAAGTAGCTGCAATTAAAACATTTTGTATGGTAGAAGCTGAGACTCTGACTCAATCCAAACTCCAAGAACCAGCTAATTGCACTTTTACAACTTTGCCTCCAACTATTGGAGTCATCTCTGTTTATCTGATAGCAAAATATCTCATAAACCATGGTCAATTTCTATGAAACGTTCAGCATTTGATGATTGGATGTACGTCCTAAAACTGGTTAACTTTTAGTCACCCACATTTAAGATGGCTGTTGCAGCTAATTCACATTAGCGAACACAAAATTTGCTTTAGAGGTCATGAGTGTCATGCAGTTGGAAATCTTACTCAGCTAAAAGTTTCAAAAAGACCGCTGTCTTAAAGAATCAGAATCAGAATAAGCTGTATTATCATTGTACTGGGATACAGTGAGATTATGTTGTACAGTTGTCCAACAGATGGGTGGAGAGTATGTTGCTGCTGCTACAAGAGCGCAGCCTCTTATTCTTTATCAGAATACGTTTTAGATAGAAAAAGGTCAAAGGCCATGAAGATGGATAGTGGCATTATAAAAAAAAAGATCTCTTCACATCTTGTCCTATCAGGACACGATTTGAGACATAAAAAACTCTACTAGCAAGCACATTTATAAACACAATTATATATCCATTTGATATCCAGATGTTGAGATTTGTTCTTGAAACACTTCTAAATAGGTCATAGTCCTGATAAGTTGTTGTTGTTCAGTTGCCAGTTCTGATAAGCCTGCACAAAAGTTCTCGGAGAGGGGAGGGTTGCGGTAGACAAAGCTTTTTCCTTAGTTTACCCATGTCCCAGGAGAAATTTGATAGTCGGCACGCATCCAAGGCCAAACGCGGGAGTCAGTTTCAGATAAGCCACAATTGTTGATTTTCTTCAGGCAGGCTGTTTTTTTTCTTGTCAGCCTTGAGTCCAAGTCATCATATTTTCAAGATCCAGAGTGGCCAGATTTATGAGCATTCCACTGATCTGTGCTATGATCCTTCTTCAAGATCGACTCCAACATGCTGACAAGTCCTAGAAGCCGCAAGTGGCCTGCGATTCTCACAAATTGCGTCCATCTTATGGTTTAGCTCGTAAATCAGCTGATTTTGAGTACTTGTAGCACAAACCAAACCTTCACACAGACTTAGCAGTTTTGCCATGGCCGAAACAGCTGCCGATGTCTTCTTCAAAAGTCGATAACATAGGGACCCGCCAATGCCAATAAGAAAAAACCCTGCTTTCATGAATCCAATTACAAAGTACAGGTAGTCCTCAACTTACGACGGAGATCTGTTTTCATGGCGGCGTCATGAATCGAATTTGACATAAGTCGGAGCATACGTACATACTGCACCATATACATGTACAGTACAGTATTACCAAGTACTTAGCATATCCTAACACAGTACCCTACATAATTATCAAAAAAAACATACATTTGGGAGCCATAATGAAGGGAAAAAAGAGTTAATTTCCTACTGGGATGCTGGTGAAGCAGTT
>JAVCKU010000088.1:9850504-9860620 GCA_032273985.1 Hypsolebias coamazonicus
GCTCTAGTTTAAAGAACCTAGTAAATTACGTGCATGAGCAAGTCACTGTAAGGAATTAAGTTGACGCGTGTGAGCGTGAGACTAATGACTGGTGAGTTGTGAGTAACCGTGTGTACGATGATGTCTTCTGGCACTGGCTGGAGAGTGTTTGCGTGGGTTTCTGTGTTTATGACGGGTAGTTAATTATACGAATGTGCTTGTCCGTTCTTCTACACTTCCACACATCCGCGCTGACCACGGAGCTGACAGGCAGGTCGTAATTAGTCGCCGCGGCTGCTGCTGATGTGTCCTGACAGAAACTGCGGCGATGACAGAATCTCTTGCCTCAGAGCAGAGAGAGGCATGCTGGGACTGACACGAGGTCCGCTCGGTTCTCCCCGCGGCGTGTGCATCTCTGGTGTGTGCGTTAAAAGTTGAGATGGAAGAAAATGTCCGTTAGTGTCTTGTTAGTAAATCTGTGAACTTGCCAGCGAGGAAAGGATTAACTGAGAGGCAAATAAAACACCCTCGCATGCGGTAAACATTGTGAAAGTAGGAAATTGCCTGTGGATTTCCAATCTGTAGGTGTGAAGATGGAATGACTTCAATCATTGCTTTATTCGTCCCTGCTTTGTCCCCTTCTATCTGTAACCCTCTTCGCATCCTTCTTTTTCCTTTATTCATCCCGGGAGGCAGCGGGAGGGCAAACGGAGCGAGCGTTGTGAACTGTGTCATCAGTGTGTCACAACAGATCTGCCCAGAGATGGTCAGCTGTACACAAACGGATTTATGGTGATTTAGATGGAAGTTACAAAACATTCCCCCTAGCAGACATCACTTTACAAAATGGGATAAGCCAGTAAGAAGAGAAAAAAAAAAAAAAAACACAAGAAGAAAATTGTAGCTCTGTTTCGGTGGTAAAATTGCTGCATTCATTATGCATTCAGTGATTTCACTCTGCCTAAATGACGGGCGAGAGACAGAAGAGGAGAGACAATTGGTGCACTCTGACAACGCATCAACCTCATCTGCTTATGTGCGTTCGCGTGCATGTCTGAGAGCGTGTTGGGAGTGTTTGGTTTGCTGGTTGTGAACTCCGAGATGAATCTTAATGGCTGCCGTTTAACCTTTGACCTCGGCGCGCACACGCACACAAAGAGCCAGTTTGCTGGGTGATCTGTAGTAAGTGAAGCGCACGCAATCTTAAGTGGAAGCGCCGTAGTGATTATTGGTGTGTGAGGGTGAAAAGGTTGATCAGGTTCGACAGGTGCAATTTTCCTCAAGAGCTTTTTGGGATCAGCTCTTAGAACTGTTACTGCTCAAACGCGACTTAAACTTCTTAATGTGTTATAAAGTTTTAAAGGTCCTCATTGCAAACCAAGAAATCAAGCGTAAAATATGTTGATCCTGAACGATAACAAATGGTGCAGTTTGAAGGCGTTTACTCCAGTAATGTTCCAGTTATATTGATATGTAAATCTAAAAGGCGAGTTCGCATTCTATGTGAACAGCATATTTTCAGTTCAGTTCAGTTTATTCATATAGCGCCAAGTCACAACAGAAACATCTCAGTGCACTGAACAGAAACATTCATTCATATACAGGTAGTTCTCGACTTACGATGGAGATCCGTTCTCATGGCGTCGTCGTAAACCGAATTTGACGTAAGTCGGAACGTACGTAAATGCATGTGACGTAACTGTTTTACCAAGCGCGTAAACAGATTTTCGACGTAAATCCATGGTGATGACCTTCCTTTTCCTCGATGCACTGCCATCAGAAGAGTCCTTGCGTTTTGGGAGCAATAATGAAGGACTAATGAAGGGCTAATGGCCTACTGGGATGCTAGTGACGCCGTCCTCCTCTGTACAGTACTGTATTCTTCCGCTGCTGCGCCGCCGCGTTACAACGTTTAACGTCGTAAAACCGACGTTAAAAACCGACGTAACCGCGTAACGTGAATAAGGGAGATGCGTCGTAACATCGAAACGTCGTAAGATGAGACCGTCATAACCAGAGAACTACCTGTAAATACTAAAATAAATACAACATCCCTACTTGGCGGATTTTCACCTATCGTGAGGGTGTCTGAAACGTAACCCCCGCGATAATTGAGGGACTAGTGTATATCGTTGGTTTTTTTTTTTAGGCTTTACAGAAGCCTGACAACTTAACAGATCTATTCAGCAGCTTGAGCTTATTGTTGTGTTCTTACTGGACCATTTTCAAGCGTTTAGACATCTCGCGTAAATCTCCATCTGGTCTCAGCAGTTTGCCGTTTGTTTTCATTGAAGGACAGAGCTTTTGGATCTGCAGGAGAGACGGTGGTGGTAGAGGAGCTTCTGGAGGGAGAGGAGGTTTCGGTGAGTCCTGCAGTTAGTTTAAGAAATTCTTTTTAGCAAACTTGGAATGTTTACACTGATTTTTCCTACCGTTGCTTTCAGTGTTTGTGTTTCAGTGACGGCACCTCTGTGTCACTGATGCCTCCAGCTCAGGATCACAAACGGCTTCAGGATGGTGACCAGGGACCAAACACTGGTGGTATGGGAGCCTACTGTCCAACCCCTCAGGTACATCTGGGCAACCAGCTGCTACAGAGATTTCAAACTTTAGTTTCTGTAGAGTTTTTAAAGCTGCTTGTTTGCCAGGTGAGCCCGGGGCTGCTGCAACAAATCAGAGAAACGGTTCTGCAGAAAACTGTGGACAGGATGAAGGAGGAAGGAACTCCTTATGTGGGTAAGAGTTGTTTCCTTTTATCCGTATTTTTCTGCAGCAGCAACATTATTAAAACATTTGTTTTCATTTGCTCAGGTGTGCTGTACGCAGGGTTGATGCTGACGAAGCAGGGTCCAAAGGTCCTGGAGTTCAACTGTCGCTTAGGAGATCCAGAAACTCAAGTGGGTTTCACTGACTATCAAACATTTGGACCTCCTGCTTTTATATAACATCAAACGTTTCCTTCCAGGTGCTGCTGCCATTGCTGAAGAGTGACCTGTATGAGGTGATTGTGAGCACAATGGAAGGAAAACTGTCCTCCTGCACCCCCGTGTGGCAGCAGGACAGCTTTGCAGTGACTGTAGTCATGGCCAGTGCCGGCTACCCCGGCTCTTACGAGAAAGGAGTCAAGATCACGGGTAAAACTGGTCTACATGAACATTAAAGAGTGCCGTGATCTTCACTTGCAAACAAGGTCAATTCATCCAGTTTTTACACGGTTGTCTTTCAGGCCTGTCCCTGGTCCAGGACATGGGACTGCAGGTTTTCCACGCCGGCACTACCCTGAAGAATGGAAGTGTGGTTTCCAGCGGCGGTCGCGTTCTGACGGTGACGGCGGTAAAATCGTCCCTGGAGACTGCACTGCAGGCGGCCAACCAGGGAGTAGCAGCCATCGGCTTCCCAGGTGCCGTGTACCGACGGGACATAGGCCACTGGGCCATCGCTCACCTGAACCAAAGCAGGTGTGGACCAGTGTAATGAAACTCCTTCAGTTTTAAACCTATAAAGCGTTGTTTAGTATCCACTCACCCTCATGTATGGAACGAATTATCAAATTTGCAACCAGAAATGCCATAATTTTTAGTCTTTTCACAAGTTTAATTGTACTTTTTAAACTAAAAATATCAATAGCATTATAGGCACTGAAATTCAATTCTTTTTTTGTTTTTGCTGTCTTCCTAACAGACGTCTGACGTATAAGGACAGTGGAGTGGACATCGCTGCTGGTAACAAGCTGGTGGACATGATCAAACCTCTGGCCAAAGCAACGTCTCGTCTCGGTAATTTCATTCACACAAAATGTACATAGCTTTGTTGTCCGTCACAATGGCCAAGATGCTGTTATGGCTGAGAAGTCCAATTAAAAACACATTTCCACTGTGTTTCTGTGTGGCAGGATACATTTTTACTTCCTGGTAAAGTCTGCTAACAGACATATTTTTCTCACGAGATAAAACTGCAGCTCTTTTAACGAGCTGCAGTTCCTCAGCTCCTGCCCAGCTCCTGGCATAATGTGCAGCTCTTGTTGTAGTACAAGAATCAGCCACCGGATGGCGCTTCATAGACTATGGTTTGGTGATCGTCATAAGTCTTTATGATGCTTCGCTGTCTGACTCATGGTTAAAACCATTCAACCTACAAAATTAATACAAGAACTATCTAAACATAATCACTGGACAGAACAGTGTCAAACACCTACGTAACTGAAATTAGTTTAAAATTATAAACCGGTAAATTTTACCCACAAGTCTTTATCGCGGTCATGTGACTGGTAGTCGCATAGTACTGGTAACCACTGATTTTTATTTGTTAAACACTTTTTGTAACAGCTGCTGTTTTTAAATGCACTTTCTAAATAAATTAGACGTTACTTTTGCACAGCAGAGCCCATATGAGGTGGGGGAGGAGGAGTGGGAAGAGCCCCGCCCCCCACCACCACCACTTGTCTCAACTGTGTTAGGATGTGAGCTTAAACGTGAAACCCATATTTAAGCTGAGTAGTCTAAAATGTGAGGACGTAGGCCTGTCACGCTAACAAATTTTTCTGGGCTGTTGTCTCAGAATTGATTGCGATAAACGATAATATTGTTTGAAATTTAAGAATAATTAATTGTCAAATTTTAGAAGAAATATTAATTTGTTTGGCTGTAGTACTTTTATTGACCACCTGATGACAGTGTAAGACTGTTTGAACCAAACGATGGATAGTTGAGCAGTGTGTCTCTTTAAGAAAAATGGGAGGGAGTTCCCTTGACGTGACATGGCAGAGCTCTTTTTAGCATAACATTTTTCACACAAAGCTTTTAATTAAAAAACAGTAAACAAGTTCTCAGCTTCTTTTTTCCGAGACAAACAACTTTTTACACGAAGGCACGGGTTTCAACCATGAATTTTAGAGCGTCGACAAGACAGAGGTTCATTTTCGAGGTCGGCCTGTTAGCTTAGCTTCTCAGCTTAGCTAAAACGTGATTTTGGACGGTTAAAACAGATTTTAAAGAGAAAAGAAAAAGGGAGGGGTCAATGAAAAGCACCGGAGTTGAGTTGTGTCTTCAGTAGAAAGAGAGACACGAAGAAACATTAAACCCAGTAAATGAAAATGAGGTAGATAATTTTCATTCATCGTGCGATTAATTGATTTATTGTTCATCGCAACAGGCCTACGAGGAAAAAGTAGCGGCTTATACACCGGCAATTACGGTATCCATTTTATTCCTGACAGGCTGTAACGCTGAACTTGGAGGCTTTGCTGGACTGTTTGATCTGAAGGCAGCAGGGTTTGTTGACCCAATCCTGGTTTCTGGGACAGATGGTGTTGGGACCAAGCTTAAGGTGCCGTTTCTAATCTAATTTCCCACTAGTATGTTTATTCACGCAAACACCGCAATCAGTTCACTTCTGCACCATTTTTTTCCTCCGTCATCAGATTGCCCAGGCATGCGGGCAGCATGGCAGCCTCGGTCAGGATCTGGTGGCCATGTGTGTGAACGATGTGTTGGCCCAGGGCGCCGAGCCGCTCTTCTTCCTCGACTACTTCTCCTGCGGGAGTCTTGACGTTAACGTGGCTGCCTCAGTGATTGGCGGCATCGCTAAAGCCTGTGAGAAGGCCGGCTGTGCTCTGCTGGGTGAGACAGATGTGTAAGATTTAGGCACAAATCACATTTTTGTGTCTAAGCTAAAACTAAGGCCATGAACAGGTGGGGAGACGGCAGAGATGCCGGGCGTGTACGCTCCAGGAGAGTACGATCTGGCTGGTTTCTGTGTCGGTGCGGTGGAGCGGGGGGCCCTACTGCCCAGGATGAAGGACATCACAGGGGGAGACCTGCTGATCGGGGTGGCCTCCTCTGGGCTGCACAGCAATGGATTCAGTCTAGTCCGCAAAGTCCTGGAGAGGACCAACCTGAGCTACAACTCCCCTGCTTTATTTGGGAAACCAGGACAAACTGTTGGTGAGTTGACTTCTTGTTTTTTGTGTGGTATTCTTCACTTTAAAGTACCGTAATTTACAGGTTATAGAGTGCAGCCGCGTACACAAATTCAGCCACATTAGAAAATACATTGTAAAAACACAATGCACACGTTTCACCAAAAACCAGACCTAATTTTCAGAAACTGATTCTGAAGGTGGGTCTTCAAAACTTGGGACTGGAATTTGCCCAAAAATTAGGTTGGGCATACTAATGTGGGAAAATATATATTTTTAAGTAATATGTTTATTTATTTATTTTTCCCTAAATTTCCATAAAATAAATATTTTGGGAATTTTGACAAAACTGAGATGTGGCTAGGCCTGTCACGATAACAAATTTTACTGGGCGATTAATTGTCTCAGAAATTATTGCGATAAACGATAATATTGTTTGAAAATTTGACAATAATTAGTAATTATTGTCAAACTTAGGAAGAAATGTAGATTTATTTTGCGTGTAGAACCTTTTTTGGCCACCGGATGGCAGTATAAGACTGTTTGAACTGAAGGATGGCTAGCGAGGGAGCCAGCAGCGTGCCTCAAGAAAAATAGGAGGGAGGCCCCTTGAGGTGACATGGGCTGTCTCTACTTTTATTCGTGTCTCAAAATGGCAGACGAGCTCTTTAGCGTAACATTTTTCACACAAAGCTTTTAATTAAAAAAAAATCAGTAAACAAGTTCTCAGCTTCTTTTTGCAGAGAAAACCAACTATTTAGACGAAGGCACGGGTTTCAACCGTGAATTTTGGAGCTTCGACAAGACGGAGGTTTTTTTCTCGAGGTCGGCCTGTTAGCTTAGCTTGTAGCATAGCTGCTTTTAACGATTGAAAAACGCGACTTGGACGGTTCAAATGGATTTTAAAGAGAAAGGGAGGGGTCCGTGAAGAGAACCGGAGTTGAGCCTTTTGTCATCCAGTGTTTTCAGTAGAAAGAGACACAAACGATAAAGCCGATAAACTAAAATGAGGTTGATAATTTTAATTTATGATGCGATTAATTGATTTATTTATCGTGACAGCCCTACATGCAGGTTTAAAATTACTGTATGTTGCTAAATAATAAAAGCGTCTGTTATCGCTGCAGTCTGCCATGGGCTTTGAGTACAAGGGAGAAGTGCAGCAGCACGCCTCTCAGAAAGGTCAGTCTCCTCTGTTCAGCTACAAATGTGTATTCTTTCAAGTGTTGCTTTTAGAGCTTTTCTTTGTTTTCTTAGATTATGCAAAAGGATTTGGGGGAAAGTACGGTGTCGAGAAGGAGAGGGTGGACAAGGCGGCTTTGGGTTACGACTATAAAGGCGAGACGGAGAAGCATCAGTCGCAAAAAGGTGAGCTCAAGTCCGATCAGTCAGCCGTTTTGATGCCAGTACATGAACTGTTTTAACATTTGTGTGGTGTCGTATCAGATTACGCCAAGGGGTTTGGAGGGAAGTACGGCGTGGAGAAGGAGAAGGTGGACAAAGCTGCTGTCGGCTACGAATATAGAGGCGAAACTGAGAAGCATCAGTCACAGACGGGTGATTTAAACGTGAAGCTTGTATTACTTCGGATACAGATGATCCTGTATTTTACACAGTTCTGTGCGTCACGTTCAGATTACTCAAAAGGATTTGGTGGAAAGTACGGCGTGGAGAAGGAGAAAGTCGATAAATCTGCTCTGGGGTTTGATTATAAAGGCAAGACGGAGAAACATCAGTCGCAAAAAGGTGACTTAATCCCCAATCTGAGCATAATCTGAACTATTAGAGGGTTATTCCTCGAACTGATGAAATGTTTTTTGTGTTTAGATTACTCAACAGGATTCGGAGGTCGTTATGGAGTGCAGGCCGATCGCATGGATAAGGTCAGAAACTATTAAAATGATGTCATTGATTGTTTAATTGTTTCAAAGAACAGAAAAATAATTTACAGTAAGCAGATGTTTGATTATCTTTAGTAAAATTATAAGATGATTAAAAAAAACACAATTCTCTGTTTTATGCAACACTTTTTTTCATATTCATACCTTCAACAATAATAAAAACAAGATGAAGTCAGTAACTTGGAACACTTTTAGATATTTTCTGTTCTTGTTCGAATGATTTTTTTGTTTTTTCCCTTCCTTTTTGTAAAACTGTGATTCACATGCCATTTTATTATTAACATACATTGATTTTTGTTGTTGTTTTGATTTGTTTTTTGTGAATTTTAATGTGAAACTTAAGCCTCTCTGCTCCTTTAAACACTGTTTCTTAATAACATCATAACTCGGAACTTAAACTGAAAAAAAAAAAAAGAATTTAATTATGATGCCATACATTTATTATTGAAACTGATTAGGAGATATATTTCTAAGAGATGTTAGCAGAGTTTTTCTCACCTTTAAATATCTACAAAACAAAAAAAGTGTTATCATTTCCTCTCATTTGGACATAAATTATTGTAATACCGGATAAGAATCAGCAACATGTTTTGTTCTTTATAAACTTCACATCAGTTTGTGGTTTATGTTCTGGTTCTGAACAGTTTTCTGCTCTGGTAGTCAAAGCCGGGCAGTAAATTCCCACAACGCTTGCATTTATTTGCACATTTATATCAATTTTCTGCAAATTAACTATTCTCATATTTGACTATGATAAATCCAGATATTTCTTTTACATTTTCATCTGCTTGGACTCATAAAAAACTACAAATAAATCTCTCTCCTTGTCTTTTTCTTCAGAGTGCCGTAGACTTCACAAACATGGACGCCCCCAAATCTGCTTATGAAAAGACCCAGCCGGTGGAAGCCTGTCAGAAGTTCACTGAACCCACATTTTTAACCATAATTCAGCAAATATTATTAATAAAGTGCTGGTTTTAGTTTCATTTTTGTCTGTTTTCTGCAGCAAGCGTGGGCGCGGGAAAACTGAAGGCTCGATTTGAGAACTTGGCCAAGGCTTCAGACGAAGAGAACAAGAAGAAAGCAGAAGAAGAGCGAGCGAGGAGACAAGCCAGAGAGAACAAGGAGCGAGAGGAGGCCAAACGCAGACAGCAGGTAACACACTGGACTACAAACATGCGTGAACATGGAGGCTGGTCCCAGCACACAAGCCAGGAATGTTTTTGTTGATTAAGGAACAAGAAGACAAACAGGCAGAAGAGTTGAAGCATCCACCTTTTCAAGAAGAACCGGACTCCAACATGCCAGAACCAGATACCCCCCACCACATGCAGGAGATACAAGAAGTACCTGAGCCAGAGTCAGAGGTGAAAACAGACACAAATGGACCAAATTATGGTATTATTTGCTGGAATGTTTTACAGTAATCATAATTCAAGCAAGTTCAGCATTTAAATATTTTTAGTCTTCACTTTTAGTAAAATATATTGGTTTAAACACTTTTTTTTTTTCGACTGCTGCCAAAAGGTGGGTGATAATGTGTGTTATATGAAACAAAATATCTAATTTGAAAGATTCAGTGAACTACTTGGAACTTGATGGGCAAGTTTTGGAGTCAGCCCAGTTCAAGATGGCCACCACAGTTAATCAACCTTGGGGGGAAAAATGGTCTAGACCACATGTGTCAAACTCAAGGCCCACGGGCCAGATGTGGCCCACCACGTCATTTTATGTGGCCTGTGAGAGCTTAAAAGATCTGATTGTCGTATAATAAATAAGTCAGAAGGGTGCATTGAACAAACTACATTTCCCATAATGCATGCCGATTATGTTACTCTCAAAGTAACCGCATCCCATCACTAGAATGCAGTTTTTCCACATCGGTATTTTCCGAACAAGCAGAATTGAGAAATACAAACAACCCCAAAATGTCCAGGAAGAGAAAAGTTGATGCAGATGGGAGGTTGTTTCAAGAAAGATGGGAAGACAAATATATGTTTGTGCTTCAAGGAGAGAAAACATGTCTTTTGTGTTATGAGGCAGTGGCGGTCGTCAAAGAGTACAATCTACGTCGGCATTTTGACACCAAACACAGAGCTAAGTATGTCAAAGTGAGCCTTCAACCCTAATGTTATTTTGAGTTTAATATACTTAATAAATGTATTTTGCTATGTATAACAATACGCATCCACAGCACATCTGGGGGTGGGGGTGTGTGTGTTGGGGTCTTATTTTTTTTATTATTTTTTTTTCTTGCCCCCCTGGTTCCCTGGCTGCCGTTCTGGGGGTGGGGTCCGGGAGTGGGGCAGGCCGTCGGGT
>JAVCKU010000088.1:9910101-9923645 GCA_032273985.1 Hypsolebias coamazonicus
ATATAAGTCATTGTCTGTGTGGTGTTCATTGTCGGGTCATCGTCTGTGCTTCCCTGGTGTCTCCTGTGTCCATGGTCGTCCTGAAATCCTTGTTTTTGTGAGTAATGCTGCCATGTCAGCTTCTTTATTTTGAACTATAATTAAAGTGTTTTCTTATTTTACTCCTCCTGCCTCTGAGTCCTGTCTGCCTGCACCACTGGGTTCAGCTCACCCTCCTGAGGCAAATCCTGACAGACATACAATAAATGTGGTACATATTGGATGATATTTCACTGATTTATAAGTGTTAGAAGAATGTAGGGAATGCAACAGAGCTAAATTATAAACGATACCAATGTGTTTATAAGTGCTGTCAGATGACACAAAAATCTGGAATGATCGGATGATCTATCAATGAGATGTAGCAGTTTGAATAATGTAGGGGGTGCATTTGAGTCAGATGTTAATCCACCATATACAGTATATGTGTCCACAAGTGCTCACTGATGATGCACAATAAATCTGATTCAGATCGGATAATGTATCACTGAAATATAACTATAGAAATAATGTGCAGGGTTTTTAAGTGCTATATTTCAGTGCTAATGAAGAGTTGTGTAAATAAAAACAAACACTAGATGGCAGACGTTGATTGTCGATCAGCTCAGCGTAACTCGGCAACATGAAGATCGGCGGCGATAGAGCATGCACTTTTCCAAGTAAATTAAGAGTTCTTATTAATGAACAGAATCATAACATTGTCTAGGAAAATTAATCAATTTATAGAAAGAAATATTTCAATAATATTAATAAATATGGTATGTTTCATAAATATTTACTTTTTTTTAAATCCGTCCAGAGGGCCTAACTTACCGGTAACTTTGTTAAGACTACTAGTTGACCCTTTTCATATTCTGAATATTTACATTTTTAAGCTTGTTGTTTAATTTAGGAACAAACTAGTTTGTGTTCCTTCTTTAAAGGACGCTGCATAACTGTGTCATAAATAAACAAGGTCAATGCAAGTGCTCCAAAAAGAGAATGCTCTGTACACTCGTGAAATTAAATACAGTATATGAATGATCCCCAAGCACATTTGTGCTAGCATTATGCTAAACTGCTTACAAGAAACACATCTTTAGACGCTCATTTTTTTCTACCCATATGCTACATAAAAAAAATAGCTATATCTACCTGGAGAGTTTCAAAGCGAACATTATTTCCTATTGGACTGTCGTCCACGTGGTACTCCTGGTCAGGGAGCATGTATAGAAGGTAAACCATCTTGTAGGATTCAACTGTGCGCTCCAAGAAGAAGACGAGAAGAGCGCATGCCCGGCAGACCTCCAGGTCACCGGGTAGCAAGCCGGCGATGGTTTTGTAGATGAGGGTTTTTGTGAAGACGTCACAGGACAGACAAGACTGCAGGGCGTTAGCACAGAGCTCCACGCAGAAATGGATGCCATCATCACCCACCTGGTGAAAGGCAACGTAAATACCATATCTCCTCATACATTTAATCAAATATAAAAAATAATAATTTAGATTCTCAGTCTTACTTCTTGCAGTATGGCTCTGATGAATGGGAAAATTGATTTAACATTTGTGGCTGAGAACATCAGCTGACGACATTCCTCTAGAAGAACATGCTTGGACGTCTTTAACCGACTGTGAAGATTAGTCCACACACGAACAAGGTCGCTATAAAAAATTTAAAAAAAATTTTAAAGAGCGGTTTATTAACAGAAAAAATATGGAATTATTGAGCTTAAATTCCACTTTTGATTATGTTTTGTGGACATTTAGAACCATCAAAAGACATACACAGACAAATCCTTATTGTGTGAATGTTTATGAAGCGTTCTCACTATTAGGATCCATTTTTCTTCTATACGTTTATATCGACATCTTTCTTGTTCCACAATTTTTGTGCTATTTCAACAAATACACATCAAAACGTTCAGGACAATCCTGCTATGACTTTTGGTATTGGCCCAACTTTAGCTTTTTGAAATATTTCGCCTTATCTGCCACTTTTTCTATCACAGGAAATGATCCGAGCTCATTTGACCTCTTCCAAATCTTTAGATGTGTTTACAACCTTTTACTGCTCCTTTCACGTTTTGCTCTGCTTCAGCTTCTTTCAGCTTCTTTGTGCTGACTTAAACTTTTATCAGCTATTTTCAGCTGTTTTGTGGTCGTTCCTGCTTTATTCTGCTAACTACAACATTTTTGTGCTTCTAACTTATTTCTGCTATGTTCAGCTTCTCAAGCTCCTTTCAGCTTATTTCTGCAAGTTTAAGCTTTGTCTACTATTTCAGCTACTATACAGCTGATTTGTGTTTGCTTTTCAGCTAATTCCACATTTTTTGCATTCATTTAAACTTTTTTCAGCCTAATTCAGCAAAAATGTGCTCTCTCCACTTCCTTCTGATAATTTAAGCTTTCTGCTTTTTTAGCTACTTATCAGCTTTTTTTTAGTTCTGTTTTTGTTTCCAGACAATTCCCACTTTCTGGTACTCATGTCATGCTTCTTTAAGCCTAACTGGTGCCTTTTCAGCAACTTTTATTTATTTAATTATTTATTAGCATTTACTACCAGTAATTTCATTTGTTCAGATAATTTCAAAATGTTTGTGTTAATTTGTGCTACTTTCAGCAGAATTAAGGTCTTTATGCTATTTTTAGCTTGTTATGCTCCTTTCCGCTTTTTTCTGCTAATTTAAGCTTTTCCTGCTCTTTCTGATACTTTTTTTTAGCTCTTTTGATGCTAATTTCAGCATTCTCATTTAATTTAACATTTTTAAAGCTTATTTCAGTTATTTCTGCTTCCTTCTGGTAGTTTAAGCATCTGTTTAACTTTTAAGCTACCGGTACTTTTCAGCTATTTTTGCTAGTTTCAGCTTCTTTAGCTAATCTCCTAATATGCGTGCTTATTTCTGTTTATTTAAACCTAATTCAGCAAATATGTGTTCTTTCTGCTTTATTCTGCTAACTTAGACTTGTTTTTCCAGTTCAGCTCATTTCAAGTTTCAACCATTTCTGCTATTTCAGCTACTATTCAGCTGTTTTTTTGAATGCTAATTTTAGCTTTTTCAGCTAATTCCACATTTTGTGCACTCATTTCAACTTTTTTCAGCCTAATTCAGCAAAAATGTGCTCTCTACTTCCTTTAGGTAATTTTAGCTTCTTTCAGCTTTTTAGCTACTATTTAGCTGGTTTTTTGTGTGTTAATTTCAACATTTTTCCAGATAATTTCCACTTTGTGCTCATTTCTGCTTCTTTCGGCATACTCAGACAATAGTGTTCTTTTTGATTTCTTCTGCTACTTTAAGCTTGTTCTAACTTTTTAGCTACCTTTTTAGCTAATTTCAGCTGTTTTCAGATGAATTTCAGTTTTTCATGGTAATTTCTGTTAATTTCAGCCTATCGAGTTTCTTTCTAATCCTTTCAGCATTTTTCTGCTAGTTTAAACTGATTTCAGCCTTTTCAGCTACTTTTCAGCTGGTTTGCCAATTTCAGCATTTTTAGCCCTTTTTTTTGTGCCATTTTTCTGCAAATTCTTCATCAATAAGCATTCACACTGCATTTTCGCAGGAAATGCAATTTCTCTAGTTCCATTAGCAACAAATTCAGTTTACCGCACTTACCACAAATAATACATTTCTCCTCTTTGGAGTTGCTGTCGCAGAAAAACAGTGGTGAGAGCTAAAAGCAGCTTGTCTGTTTCTTCACACTCCAAGTTGCAGATTATGTGTACTGCATCTTTACCATTAATGTCAGCCACCTGAAAAGAGCAAACATAAGCTTAGCAACTAAATGCACAACAGACTGTGGCAAAAATTGTCACTGCTTTATTATTATTGCACAAAGTCACTTCAAGCACCTCTTTTTGTAGGAGTTCATGCTGTAACGTTTTGTAAAGCCACGAGAGGTAAACCTGGTGGAAGAACAAGTGTTGACTTGCAGCAGGATGCTTAACGCAAAATTTAGCCAGGGCCACGGCCTCGCTGACACGGCCGCAAAATGAAAGGTAGCGCACGCGGAGCTCGAAAAACACGGGCATTTCTGAGCTGATGTAGCCGTCCACTGAAGGAAGACAGAAACATAAAACAAGCTTAGGTTTGTTACATGAACAAAACAGTATTTAATCTGTTAAGAGGTTTTTATATTTGTGACAGCGTTTGTACAAATATGGACTGACCTTCATTCTGAGGTAAACTGGGCTCACTGAGGATCGCCTGTAAGGCTGGACTGGCCCACGGACCCCCGGCCTGGACCATACACTCCAACTGAAGTAGGTAAACATTCTGATACTTTGCTAGAACCGAATGACATTCCTGGAAAAGCAGAAGAACAAGAACAATACGTTAAAATGCCAAGATTTATATAACTAGACTCGTATTTTACAAATGTTCTAAAACAAACTGTTTTTTCAATTAATCAATTATCCAATTATCAATTAGTTGAGCTGCAAATACTAGAAGCTTTAAATACCATAATGTTAACAAAAGACTCACTGATTGCTATTTCATCAAAGATTTGGGCACATGAAAATAAAATGAAAAAGCTTTAATGTCTAATAGAAAAAAAAATAAATAAAATCAAGACAGCGGTGAGACCAGCTACCGTGGCGCTTGAATGTTACTGAACTCTCTAGAATTTTCTATATTTCTGAATAAATATACCAACTAAATCATCATCAGATTTTCACACAAGTCCTAAAAGTAGATGAGTTAAACAAATGAGACAAAAAATATTAGGGTTCCCAACCATGGTCCTTGAGGAACACCATCCTGCATGTATTAGTTGGTTCCCAGCTCCAATACACCTGATTCAGTGATTTAATGACTTCATGTTCTGTAGAAGCCTGTTGAGCACCCATTTATTAAAATAAGGTGTGTTGGAGCTGAGATACAACCAAAGCATGCAGGATGGTGTTCCTCAGGGATCAGGGTTGGGAAACCCTGAGAGAACGGATTGATTTTTATAACATCCTCCTTTGCGTCAGAGATTTGAGCTCATAAAGCTTCATTTACCTTCACAATTTCAAAACGAAAATGTCCTCTTTCCCCCCCACACCAAACCTGTAACTTGTTTTAATTTAGATGTTCTGTTGTGCACCGACTGTGCTGGTCCCAAGGAGCACAGTGTATTGCCAGACTTTTATGAAAACTCCACTGTGGTGCCAAAAAAACCCCTAACAAATCTGATTTCGGGAGAACTTCCAAGAATTTGTAAACGGCTTTTGAAGAAGTGGATGCTGCAGGAAGTATAACTTTGCAAACATTTCTTCCTGGTTGTGTGGAGGTGGGTTGGGGTAACACGCTCACCTGGAATGTAGCGGTGAAGTTTTGAAGCGGCTCTTCGCTGAAGTCCTTCTGGGTGAAGTACAGCAGCAACTCAAAAACACTCCTGTGACAAATTGAAGCAAGAAACGCACTGATTAAACATGTGGCTTTTACTTTAGTCCTACTGTTTACAGATACTCTGTGTCTCTCCAGAGCAGAATGTGATTAAGAACTAGTGGTAATGAAAAAAAAAATTGATTCATTAAATAATCTAGATTCTTAGTCCTGGCGATTCCGAGTTGATTCCAAAAGCCCATAAATTGATTTTAAGATGCGTTTAAGTTTTATATTTTCCTGCTCCTACACCCGAGCATACTGCATATCGCATTACCGCTCAGCCACCATAGAATTTGGCCTTGTAGGCCACCGTACAGCAAGCTAGTTAGCCAGCTCCCTTTTTTCTGAATGGAGTCTGCTAGCATGGAGGAAGTGGACAGCGTGATTCAACCCGCTCCTTCGTTGTTAAAAGTCGGTGTAAAGTCATTTCAGATCCTACATGAAAGACGGAGCTTAACAAGAGCACGGTTTACAAGAACCGTAAAATAAAACTGCGGTACAGTATTTTGGAAATGCGACAAAAGGCGCAGAAGGAAGACGAAAAGCGAAGCAGCTGACCAGCGAACTCTGGAGCAACAAACTTCGAGCTAATTCCCCAAATATATAATATATAATATATCACAAAGGATTTACAAGCAGACAGCTCAGTGGAAGGTGAGGGGATTTAGGTTTATTTTTAATACGCTGAACCCAACGTACGTTATTCCTTCACGTAGCTTTTTTTAGTGATGAAGCTGCTTCATAACTCCACTGTGAAACAAGAAGAAAGTGGGAGAAGGTAACTGTTTTTTTCTCATATTATACTAAAACTTATAGACAAATTGTACAACTAACTTTATGTAATTTGTCTTTTTAACAGGTTGAAGGTGAGACATCTCCTGGAGCCAGTTCTAAATGATACAATTTATGGTTTTCTATAAATTACAGTTCAGAAGAGATTTTGTGCAGATTTACACAGGTTTTGAAATTCTGTTAAAGATTTACCAAATATGAATCAATAAGTCTGTAAATTTCATATTAGATTAAGTTTTGAAAATACAACAAATGTTAAGAGCAATATGGTTAAAAAAAACTGAAGTCTGTATTTTATGTTGAGTTAAAGGTTAATATACTATGTGTGGTAGGCTGAAGTCTGTTTATTTTTGTATTTATATATTTTGAATTATTAGTCTGTGATGGACTGGAGACCTGTCCAGGTGTCCCCCACCTCTCACACAGTGACGGCTGGACATGGACACCAGTGACTCAAAACGGAAGAAGTGAGTAAAGATAATGGATGAATTATTTGTTCCTAGATTTTTTTATTTATTTTAGACAAATCCAGGCAGCCAAGCTAACCTAATACTGGTAATTTAAATTACAGAATTCTATACACGCCTATATTTGTTCCTGATTTTGGTATAAATATAAAATGATGAAAAAAAGATTTGATACTGTAAAGAACCTAAAAGTATTGTTTTAAATAAATGTTCTATTTGTTTGTTTTTTCCCATTCAACCTTTATTTATGCAGGTTAATCCCATTAAGTTTACACTATTTAATCTTTTCATCTCATGAATTACATCATTTAAACTGAATTTCAATAGAAAAGTCGTGTCTGAATCGAAATGCCAGACACAGAGATTTGCACCCCTAAATGTTAGGGTCTTATATTCAAACCCAGTGTCGTTTAACTGGAGTTGCTGGAGGGGGACGCTCTGCAAAGCAAACAACCTTGTTAATAAGATGATGCTAAACCGACGCACCGATTAGCTTTTATACCAGAGTGGAGATGACTCACAATCACTAACTTTTGTCGTTTTCATCTTGATTATGATTTTCTTAATTAATCCAGACTAAACTTTTGCTCCCAGAGATAACAAACGCAGCAAAAATGCAGCCTCTGTTTATTAATGAAGTACAAATATGATATTGGAGGGTTTAGCTTTAGCTTAGCCAGTTGAACCTCACACTGAAACAAACACCGTTCAACAAAACAAAAAAAAGAAGTCAAATAAGAGATCAGTGTTTTCCCTACCGTTTTACGAGGGGTGCCACGTCCTGTCTACCGAACCGTGCGCACCGCCCCCGCCTGTCTGCATTGACGTAACGTTAAGCTAGCAGCTCGCAACACAGGTGCGCTAGCCAAAAAGCTAAAGGCACGTGGCTCAGATGCGTCTCTCTCGCCCGGTCGACAACAACAAGGATGAGATGAGCGCCCCACCATGGCCAGTTCTCCAGGGGAAACACTGAGCTCATCTCGTTAGGAAAAGTTTTACATCCCAGAAGCATCGTTTCTATTAAGAGCGGCAAAATAAACGAGTCAAAAGGAGCGAAAGCTCAAGCGAGGTCCGTGCACTTACAAAGCCAGGCTGCTGACGGTGTGCTGCACGTGATCACAGTTTGTTGGGAGGAAGGTTGAGGCGTGAGAAAAACAGCGGAGAGCGACTTCAAGGATCCTGAGCTGGGGCAGCGGTACCTGCCAGCGAGATGCGTTTCTCTCCACCAACTGCACAAAGACAAGAAGAAGAGTCAAACACAGGGACAACAACAATGTTAAAAGACAAAGTTATGACTCAGACAGATGGCGGTGCAGTATATACTTGAGCCAATACAAACTAATGAGTTAAACTGAAAAGATAAGTTGTACCCCAACCAACAACCTTAAGACACGAGGAACACAAAGCAGAACAGACGTGGCTTTTCCTTTAGACCAGTACTTCCCAAAGTGGGGTACTCGTACCCTTGGGATACGCAAGAGGAACGTAGAGGGTACACGAGAAATTTTGAAGGAAAAAAAAAGTGCGAAGAGCCAGACTTCACTTGCACAGACTGAGTGAGGCGCCTTCTCACATAACCAAATAATACACGTGTAAATGCTGCCATCTAGTGTTCAGCTAAATGACTGCACGGACAAAGTAGAAGGGTGCGACTCGCTGTTCATCAGAGCAGCCGTCGCTCAAATTCTTGTCGAGGCCGCAAAAACGTCAGAAGCCATTGACAGGTTTCTGGATGGGACTGCACCGAACAGCCTGCGCTGGCCAAACGCGCCGTAAAGACTTCGATGCCCTCAGTAATGACAAATACGAAAACAAAATACAGAGCAAGACTTTGTGTTACGAGCGATTCAAGACTCAGACTGTCCCACGTTAGGCCAAACATAAAAGAGTAGTGTGCATCCTTCCAGGAACACCCTTCTCATTAAAACTGTGGTGAGTTTAATTAAAATGCACAGAATTAACACCCCATAAATCTTTTGCAATATATACATTCTGCACAGGCTAAATGTTTGGCTAATTCAGCGCATTGTTCATTGGTGCTGACATTTATTAAGAAATATCAATTGGTGCAAAAAAAATTAACAGTTTATGATTTTATTTGATTTGTGCACATGTGCAGTGTTTATGAACACATTTTAAAGGGCAGATGTCTGAAGGGGTGCACATCTGACCAAAGTTTGGGAACCACTGCTTTAGACAATCCCACACTGCACCGCTGTGGTGAAATGACTCAAAGGCCAATTTTAGACCAAAAATTGAGCTTTTATTAAATTCCCGGCACAAACTGTGCCGATATGGCTGTCTCTGACGGTCAAGTTCTAGGACATGGACAGTGAAAACAAGTGCATGTCAACAAGGTTCATATTTATTTATTAAACAAGGCCTGGTCAGTAGGTCATTACCAAACTTCACAATAAGGCATTTTACAAACTTATGATGATGCCTTAGTGTTTTTTTTTTTTTTTTTTTTTTGTGATCTTTGGAAATTATCCATTCAACATCTAAACAAAAGATGTTACAATAAAATCCACTTTTTAACCAAACATCACAGGGCAACATTCATCTACTTCATATTTTCATATTAACGCTTTGATGCGTCGTTTGATTTTGTTGTTTAAGTTCATCTGAGTGACAAATTTGCAACTGCTTTTAAAGGACGGCTTCTTTTTTTGTTGTTGTTGTTGAGATGTTCAACAAAATAAATGAATTTAAAAAAATAATTTAAAAATAATAATAATAATAATAATAAAAAAAGTCCATATGACCTGACTGAACATTGCTGGATTTTTTGTACCTGGATTATTGAGTATGAACTTTGATGATTTTAAAAGCACATTTCAATAACCTCCTGCAAACAACAACATTGGGAATTTGGAAATGACACTGAAACTGTCACTACAAAAAAAAAAATAATAATAAAAAGGGGGCAGCAAGATTTGTAAATAAATCTTTGTAAAATGACCAATTTAAGGATTTAAACACGAGAAAGAATATGTCCTCTGATTTCCATGTATATGTAAGTCTATTCATCCCAAAAGGGAATAACATAATCTGATAAATCTGCTGATGTGCTGCTTTTACTACCCCCACACACCCCAGTTCAAGTTGTTTGTTTACATTTTATAAACATTTTCTGGGGTTGAATTTGAAGACTTTACTTCAGTAGCACACAGGCTAACAAAAGAGCTACAGTTCAGGATTATGAACGTACGTGGAACCAAGATGTCAAACCTACAACAACATGAAGCTGTTACCGCACGCCTGAGATGTCCTTCCACTGTAGAAAAAAAAAAAAATTAAACGATAAATAGACTTTATTTACATAGTGTTTTTGTATCTCATCAAGATACTCAAAGTGCTCTACAATACAATCTGTGTTCTCATTTACCCATTCATACAGCACTCTACCATTCCTGTACAAAGAATCAGTACTGTATCACATTCATACAACGATGGGACATGCATGGAGGCAATGAGGGGTTCACCGTCTTGCCCAGGGACACTTCGGTATGCGACTGCTGGTGGAATCTAACCCACAACTCTCCCATTGGAGGACGACTGCTCTATCCACTCAGCCACAGCCGCCCCAAATTACTTCAGATTGTTTTGAGCATTGAGCTCATACTAGGGCTGGGCAATTTACCGAAAATTAACCAACACCAAAATTTATAACAATGATCGACGTCATTTTGCCCATGTCGGTATTTTCTGTGTTTTAAAATAAATAAATAAATAAATAAAAGTAGTTTTGTCTTTTGGCTGTGTATAGGTAAGCTACGCTTATGTCCCTTTAAGATGCTATACTACGTGCAGTCTGTATCACGTGACTCCACCTCATCCAGTCTGTAACAAGAAGCGAAAGAGAAAATGGAGGAAATTTCAAATGTTGAAGTGACAGAGCTGGTCCAGGAAAATGAGGAGCAGATAATTTCCAAAAATTTAAAAAAGCGTCATCAGTCATTTGGCAACATTTCGGGTTCAGCAAAGATGATATTGAACAACAACAACAAAAAAAAAAAAAAAGCCAAGTGTAAACTATGCCAAAAGACGGTTGCGACAAGCCACGGCAATAGAACTGGCTGTGAATTATTTATGCCGGCCTATCACTTTATTTTCGGGGGTGGGGGGGGTTGCAGTTATCGTTCGTTTATCGTTTTTGAGGTGAACTGCTCAATATATTGTGATATTGATTTTAGGCCGTATCGCCCAACTCTAGCTCATAAGCTGCGTTTGTTTTTGCCAGTCATGGTCTTTTCTTGCAGAAAAACTGGTTCATGCATTTGTCACGTCTAGACTTGATTATTGCAATGGTTTGTTATCTGGGTGTCCAAAAACTTCTTAAAAACGTCTTTGATCCAAAATGCAGCTGCCAGAGTCTTAACTGGAGTTAGTAGGAGAGATCATGTCTCTCCAGTTTTAGCCATTGTGTATCTGTTCCTCTCAAACCAGCCAGTCGAAGCAGATGGCCGCTTGTCCTGAGCCTGGTTCTGCTAAAGGTTTCTTCCTCACGAGGGAGTTTTTCCTTTCCACTGTCGCCTCTGTGCTTGCTCAAGATGGGTCTGGGAGGAAGTTGAACTCAAAGCAGTCTGCACCTCAGATATATGGGGAGCGGTGGCGCAGAGGTCAGAAAATATGGGCCTGTGATTGGAAAGGCGTAGGTTCACCTCCCGGACTGATGACATCAAAATGTGGGTGGAAAAGGTGAAGCACCCACACCTGCCTCCACCCTCATTTACCCCACTCTGGGCCCTTGAGCAAGGCCCTTAATCACCACCCTATGCTCCCAAATTGATCTCTCTTTAAAATGAGTTCTAGTGACTCAGTGAGACTACTTGTATAAATAAAGTGTAAATAAAATAAAAAATATATAATGGTAACTTACTGGTATTTTTATGTATATGAATGTTTCTGTTCTTTGCCCTGAGATGACTTCTGTTGTGACTTGGCGTTGTGTAAATGAACTAAATTGAATTGAAATTGAATTGACATTGAATTTCTGTTGAGTAGTATAATCTATTATTGCGTTGATTTTGGGTTTTGTAACTTTACTATAAAAAATATATATATAACACACTGAAGAAAAGGAGGGAATAAACTGAAACATTAAAAAAAATGTAATGCGTGAGAGAGAAAAAGCTGAAATCTCAGATATATAAAATTATGAAAACTCTTGGGAGCTCCTTGAGCAGAAGTCTTTTTTTTTTTTTTCTCAAAACGGTAAAGGAGTTTGTTGCTTAAGAACATAGACTGAACACCGATAATTTCCTTAGTAGTCCTTTTCCTCTCAACAAATCCCCTAAAACCAGACCAGTGACAATGTTGGGGAAAGGGAAACTCAAATGTTTCCAAGCAAGTGCCAAAATAGTCCACTGCGAGTTTTATTTTTAGGAATACTGTTTCAGTTATGTAGAAGTGCTATGGTCTTGAGTCAGGAAAAAAAAATATAGAAGCAGTAAACTGGGTGTGGATTATAGAATGAGTAGCATCTATTAAAACTCTGAGGCACCGTTTCCTGTCTGTATCCCACAGCTGAGGGAACGCCAGTTATTTACATTCCAACCCTCAGCCAATAGTATGCTGCGACCACCCTCAGCACGCGACATGTCAGAAATGAAATCTAGTCCTGAACCTGCTGAAAGGGGGGGTTAAAGTGGGGGAAAAAAAGGGTGTGGTTTGTTTTTTGGTGCTGTTTGGGAAGTTTTAGATGTTTATCATGCCTGCTGTCCCCAATGCCTGCAGATAATTGTGCAAGCAAAGCCTTTTAATCTGCTTTGCAGTGAATATTGGATGACTACACACTTTAAATTACTGGTACTACCAATGTCTGCATAACAGGATTTAGTTCATTCTTTTCACTGAAGTGAATAGCTTTGGAAAACAAACAAAAGTGCACTGATTAAATGAAAAGATTAATATGAATCAGTGTCTGGGGTGTAGTCTGAAACATGTGATGTATATATGATTTAAAAAAAAGAGAGCAATAAAGGAAGAAAGATTCAAGTGTATTGTTAAAAAAAAAAAAAAAAAAAAAACATGATAGTATCCATTGTTGTGTAGCTGGCTTCAGAATATCTGAAGGTCTGTGTGTTACATCGTGAACGGCTTCTCCTCTAAATATGTCATGGACAGAAGTTTTATTGTTTTAGTGTCAGTAATTAAATAATCCTTCATCAGTACAAATTAACCACAGGAAAGACTGTGCATTATATAAAGTGATATTTTATGTAATTCAGCATAGAATTCAAAATCTTACACCTACAGACCTACAAAGCCACCAACAACCTAGCTCCATCTTCTATTACATATATTTTTGTTCCCTATCTTCCTAACAGAGCAATTCACTCTCAGACTGCAGGCTTTCTTGTGGTTCCTAGAGTTTCCAAAAGCAGAATGAGAAGAGCTTTCAGCTATCAGGCTCCTCTCTTGTTGAACCAACTTCCAGTTTCTGTCCGTGAGGCTGACACATTGTCCAGTTTTAAGACTTTCCTTTTAGATAAACCCTATAGTTAAGGTTGGCTTGTTATGCTGCCATAAATTTAGATTATTGGAGGACAAATTTACATATGTTTTCAAATGAATTGTTAAAATTGAGTAGTTTTCATTTGGTATTATTTCTGTCTTATTTGATTTGCGACCTGCCATTGTGTATCTGTTCCTCCTTCCTGTTCCTCTCAAACCCAGCCTGTCAAAGCAGATGACCGCTTGTCCTGAGCCTGGTTCTGCTAAAAGTTTCTTCCTCATGAGGGAGTTTTTTTTTTTTTTTCCACTGTCTCCTTCATGTTTGCTCAAGATGAGAGTTCTGTGATGGAGTTAAACTCAAAGCAGTCTGCTTCTCAGATAAATCATGTATTTATCTAATTTTTCATGTATATGAATATTTCTGTTCAATGCCCTGAGA
>JAVCKU010000088.1:10072268-10083307 GCA_032273985.1 Hypsolebias coamazonicus
GATGCAGTTAGAGAGGACATGAAGGTAGTTGGAGTGAGGACAGAGGATGCAGAGGACAGAGTGAGGTGGAGGAGGACTCGCTGTGGAGACACCTGAAGAGGGAAAAACTGGAAGAAGAAGAAGAAGAAGAATGACAAAAACTAAGAAAAATATTGATGTTGGATTTTGTCAGTGAAATTTCTGTAAATTTACAATAAATTTATTGACATTTGAGACAAAAACATTAACAGACGTTACTTTTTCATTGAAACTTCTGTATATTTAACTTAAAGTCACAGATTCTTCCCTTAGTTTTTCACGTTGAAACATCAGTAATTTATTGTAAATTTACAGAAGTTTCAATGTTAAAAACCTCAATTTGTTAGTTTTTGTCATTTTTAATGTTTTTGTGAGAAGAGCTTTGTAGCTCACAACAAAACTTAATTTTTCTTTTCTTTTTGAACATGTTTCTATTTCCAGGAGTGATGAACTCTCTTCTGACCTAAAACAGTAAATGCTCCTTTGAACAACGTAGTTTTGTTTTTAGTAGAAAACGTCAAAGACAGAGTGTTTTTCCACAGTCGTGTGTTCGTTGTAGTTCCAGAATTATCAGGACGAAACGTCTCAACTTAATAAAAAATTCCTCTCTTGGATTTTGCTGACTTGTCTAGACTAAAATAAGAAAACGCTGAATTCACTCTTAAACTCCCCCATAATAAACATATTGTCACCCAGTTTAAGACGGTGAGAGGATTCATCTGTCCCCCGTCCTGCTCTGTAAACCGAAGACGACGTCGGAGACGACTGAACAGACAAAACCGTTCAGTTCCTGCTCACAAGTGTTTTTTCCTTTGAGTTCAGAAAGTCCTGAGCCGAACACTCATCCATGACTGCCCCCAAAGAAGCCGTAAAGTGCACGGTGAATAAAAAAGGGTCAGTTTTGGGTAAAGAGGAACGAGTTGGACAGCTGCAGAGCCTGAGCAGACCTCTGGAGGAAGATGGTCTGTTCAGGGCCAGCGGGACGTTCTGTAAATAATGACGCTGTAACAGCCGAAACTCTGGCCCAAACTTTCAAACAAGCCGACTCGAGGAATACAAAGAAACCAGTGCCTGGACAACACGATGCGACGGACCCTGGTGCACCATTTCATTCCACCACATGGACCACAAGTGGTGCGAACGACAAACTGACTCTGACTCGAGCGCTTTTAGTTTTCAGATCACGACTGGCTAAATTAACGTAACATTGATGCACGAGACCAAAACCTTGTTCCAGTCGTTGAAACGTTTATTAGAGCGAGGCTGCATGAAGCTTATTGAATTACTTTTTTCTGCTGCTGTGCAGAAACAAACCAGATTAGACGTTTGATGAATGTTCCTGCAGAGCCTCGTGCTGGTGGGAAGCCGAGACGCTTCGTCTCATTTGAAGATGTTGTGCTTCAGCTGTCCTCTCTGGGTTGTGTCTTCGCAGCCGCTGCAGCTCAGGAACGTTTCTGTTTAAAACTGTTATCTGAGAACATTCATCCATGTCTGCTCCAAACTGTGAGGCCTCCGTGTTGGGTCCACGGCGAGCCCGTCCAGCGTTGTTCAAGCACCAGACGCTGCTCTGGTCGACACTCAGTCCTACACGATTTATGTTTCATTCAGCCCCGGTCACATAAAGCGGAATAAAATTCATCTTAGTCTAAATTTAAATCCTTTAAACAGCTGTGGCAGAGTCGATTTGCTGTTAAAACAAGTTTGTCATTAAAACGTTGTGTGTAAGAATCTACCTGAACGTAAAACGTGAACCAAGAATCAGAGATGAAAACAACTTTTAGGAAAAGTTTTCCAGTTTTGTGCCCGTTAGCTTACACGGTAAGCTAGCAGCTAAACACAAACACTTTGCTTCTTTATAATCTTGTCTTCTAAGTTAAATTTAATTAAAATGTGAGAACGTAAAAACAAAAAAAAATCTGATTTAAAAAAATAAAAAAAATTTCGGGACAGGTTTTGTGCCAGTTGTTAGCCTACCAAGTACGCTAACTAGCCTAGCCAAAACCTCAAATAAAAAACTTTATTGGTTATTTACTTTAAAAATCAATAGACAGAGTAAAATATAATAAAAATAAAATCATTACTGAAAGGAATGAATTATTTTGTGATGGGACCGTTTTGGGAGCAGACTGCATTTATAAAGGGATTTCAATAGGGTCGTTTTTCTCCGAGTGAAACATTAGAGGGCGGTAAAGTTACAGTCAGCGATAAAAGATTTGAGACTTTGTGATGAACTGTTTATTGACCCACAAAACAAAAAATAAATAAAGAACATGGATGTGTAGCAGTTTATTTCACGAGATCTTCCTCTGGTATTTTGTTGCAGATATGCACTGAGATAAAACAAAACTAAAACGTGTCGGAGTACGGAGACGCGTTAGCGCCTGTAGATGTCGACCTGGATCTCAGGTTGTTTAAAGACGTTTTCAGCTGATAACGGCGTCCCATCCTCTTCCATCCATGGACTTCAGTCCCATTAAACAGTGTTTCCCAGTCGCCGGTAGATAAGAAGGAACATAAAATCCTGAGTTGGTTGAGGGTTGGAGGACGCCACCACCATCAGCGACCTCAGGAAAAAAACAGCTCACTGTGGCTGCTGCCTCCTCTTGAATCCACTTCCCCTTTAAGCTGTCTGAGAGGAAGACACTCGCTCCATCTCCGTTTGTTTGGCTGCTGGGGCTGGAGAAGCTCCGGAGCTTCTGACGGTGAAGATGATGTGCAGAACAGGCTTGAGGCTGATAAGAAACCGAACTCGCAGATGATCCACAACGGAACAATTCATCACCAAACAGGTAAAAGTCATTTTGACCACGCTGCTTCTTTAGTCCTTTTGGCATGGCATCTTTTCCACTTCTGTGTGGGTTCAGCGTCTTGACTTGCACCTTTTGTTATTGACTTTGTTTCACCATAATTTGGGCGTCTACGAAAAGAAAGGGCTTTTAGACGTGAGCCATCGTGGTTACAGACATAAAGTGTTTAAAGGCTTAATTTTCCTTCCAAAGACCATTTGAAAGCACCATTTGCTGAGCGCCTTGAAACTGCCCTCATTCATCCTGAAAACACTAACGACTGAGGCACTATTTCAAAATCGGAACATTTATTATAAACACTGCTATTAAAACAGATACATCATAAAGCACAAGGAGATAAACCCGTCAGACGAGCACAGCTGGTATGATGGAGTCTGAGTAAACGGTTGAGGACTGAGTAATCTTGCTCTATTGAGATATGCATCACTCCCTAAAGGGAGCTGTAACTTCAGACCCCCACATGATAAATTATTGAACCAGTATCGTCTGCTGTACGTAAAGGTGCCATTTTGTTTCAGTGATGGACAGATAAGTGGTATGGACAATTACCGTAGGCGTTCAGAACCACCTCCGTCGATGGTTCAGCAGATCTCTGAGGCAACAATGTGACATAAAAATATGTGAATATAAATAATAAAGTCATGCACATTGGGCTTAAGTGGACTCTTGAGCTGTGCAGTGATCACAAAGCCAAGAAGAATTTTAAGTGGTCCTATTTTAAGGACAAGAGACCATAAAGACTCTTACTGCAACTTGTGTGTATTTAAATTACAGTTATAATATGAGGCTTTATTCAGGCCTAAATATGAATTTAATTGAAACATTAAACGTTTTTGGAGCGCATCATTAACGAGTCTGTCTCTTTCTGTTTGGCTTCGCAACAAATCCCCCAGAATCTACTTCACGTTCAACTGTGCAGGCGCAATGTGTACATATTCATACGATGTTCATAAAACTCCATTCAGAAATTCAAAGATGATCTCTGCTGTTTCACTGTCACTGCTTCCAGGCAGCTGAACCTTGACCATATTGGCTACAAATGGGAGGAGGTCTGCAGGAGTCACCTATGATGGACTACGACTCCAAAGCTCTGCTCTCTAGAGAGAACCTCATCTACGCCATCACCGTGCCACTGTCCACCTCCATCATCCTGGCCAACCTGGTCATCATCTTGGGCATCTCTTGCAACCGCCAACTCCACAACACACCCAACTACTTCTTCCTCAGCCTGTTGGTGGCCGACATGTGCACGGGCGTGGCACTGCCCTTCATCCCATTGATGGGTCTGAACCGGGAGATGAGTCTAAGCTCCTGTTTGTTGGCCCATGTCTTTCCCAATTTCCTTTTTTTGGCGTTTTTGTTCAACCTGGTAATGGTCCACTACGAACGCTACATATGCATCGTTGACCCTCTGCGTTACAATAACCTGTGGATGCATCGCAGTTTTCCCTTGGCGTTGCTGATAGTTTGGGCACCACCACTTCTGTACGCATCCCTACCTGCTTTTGGGTGGAATAACTGGACAGGGCTGGACTGGAACAGCTGTTGTGAAAACATGTCAAAGTTGTCGCCACTTTCAAACTGTTCGGCAAATGGAACCACTTGCTGCTCCTACAGGCGGGTGTTCCCCAATGCCTTCATCTACTTGGAGGTGTACGGCCTCGTTTTACCTGCAATTCTGGTCATCGCTGGTATGACCGGACGGGTTTTGTGCATCACCCGAGGACAGCTGAAGGACATATGCCGGCTCCATCGCTCAATAGAGCGAGGCAGTCAGGCCTCGGAGCAGGAGCAGAGGCTGAACCTGCGGTACACTCGCTGCGTGGTGGCAGTATCTCTGACGTTTCTGGCCTGCTGGGTTCCGTACCTCATCTACATGCACGTCTGCATTGCGTTTTTAATCAGCGATACCAAGTGGAGCTCCACCATGCACATCGTATTGTCATGCACCGGTATCGGGAGCATGGCTGTGGTGCCGCTGGTACTCGGTCTGGCCAACAAACAGTACACAGAACCTGCGTACATACTGTTCCAAAAACTCAGAGACCGGTGGAGAAGAACACAAGAACTGGAAGAGGCCGCATTCTGAAAGAATGTTCATGGATCTAATATTTATTACGTTAGGCAAAAATATTGGGACGTGTTTGAAATGACCGTTTGGCGACTGACTTTTTTTTTGGCATTGTTGTCGTTCTGTCCATCGCATGGACTGTTTTCGTTTTTATGATGAAAACCTGGTGATACAACAGGCTTAAGGAGAAACTCTAAATTTCCAACAGTGGGTAAATTTTAAGGTTTATTGTTCAAATCAGGAACCGTTAGAGGCAACAAAACTGAGGAGCCAAAGACAGAGCCAGTTAACGTGTGGTATGAAAATCTTACTGGACCTGAGGTCGGGTTCTCTGCTTTTATAAGACTGACGCATTTATGTTTGGTTGGAAATGATGTTTGCTTATTTATAACTTTTTTAAAACTAAAATTCTACTTTTATTATTTTTATTAATTTGTTTCACACAAATTAGAAACACTATGTATAAATAGTAGGTTTATAAGAAATGTTTCAAGGGTCTTAGTTTATAAAGAGAGGAAGACGTGTTAAGGATCAATTTAACTTTTGGATTGATTTAGTAAACAGCGCAAGGTACCGGTACTCAAAACTCCAAGCGGATGTTGGTTTACCGTACTGTAACGGTAAAGCCAACAATGAAATGCTCCGGTAATGCAAAAAAAGACCGTAAGACACATTTTCCAAAACTCACGGTTCATAAATTACCCATAGGCTTAATTAAAAAGATGAAAAGTATTTGCTCATAAGAAACAAGACTATAATTAAGGAGAAACTGAGAATAAAGCGTTAAGATCCTGATCTATTTAAATTTGTGTTTCAGTTTCTAACTGCCCGGAAATGACCCTTTTACCGGAAACCCTTTACGGAAACGAGCTTCTGTAAATAAATTACTGCTAAACTTTTATACCAAGTGTTGCACTGGCGTCTAGATATGTTTTATGTTGTTTCTCATCAATCTTGTCTTTATCGTGGTGAAACTGTTTCTGACGAACTGAAGCGGTATGTCTTCCCCGGACCGCTCGGTGCGCTCAGTGGGTGTAACGTTACATCTTAAGTCAATAAAGGCCTCTCCATGCAGCACAAAGACGAGCGTTGTGTCCTTGCTTTGTGCTCGGTTCAACCGCTCGTATATTTTATCCATGTGTCACCCCCTGCCAGTTCTGTTTACTTCCCTGGCCTGTGTTTATCTGTATTCTGGTATGCAGCCGAGGAGGGAGCGATGCATCTGCAGGACGAGAGATTAGCCATCGGGCCTCACCGGGGAGGGACCGTGCTTGATTTAAAGTTAAAGCACGAGCGTCCAGTTTCTGCCTCGCTGGGATCGTTGGAGGTAAAGCAGACTCGTTTTTGATCTTCCTGTCCCGTCAGAGGCGCTCCTTTCTGTGGAGCAGACAGTCGAGCAGGAAAATCATTGTTAACGACGTTAAAACACAAACGAGCTCGAAGCGCCGGGACGCTCTGAACGCCGGACGGCGACGCCACGTACTCTGCAGGAAGACGGAGGACCGGACGCAGAGGAGGAAGGAGCTGGTTGTCCATGTCGTCACTGCTCGTGTTCGGAAGAAAGACAGACGGCAGTTTTTTCATTCACGTTCCTTTATTTGTTAACACAACTCCCACAGTCTGGTCGCTGGTGATTCACGTGAAGCATCTGAGGTAAAAGCTGCAGAAACACGAGACGCCCGACGGGATTTTAAGCTCGAGAACAAACAGAACCAAAGATTGTCCAGAAAATGAAAATAAAGATTTACAACAGAAAGTTTCCCTTAAACGTCAGTCATGCTGGTCTCCTGATGCTGACGGTCATCTTGATAAAAACCTTTGTACTTTGCTGATTCACTGAAATAGTCTCGTTCTTTTACGATAACTCAGAGGAAGCCAAAAAAGAAATCAGTGAAAACAGAGACAAGGACCCGTGGAAAACTGCAGGACATACACAAAGCTGCAGCGAGACGTTCACTCCACCAGAAAAACACCCGAGAGAGACGATCGCTGTCAAGAGCTCATGACCTTAAATTCATTATCACTGTAAAAGTGGACATGAAGGGGCTTAAACGTTCTAACTGACGACATCATTGCACATTTTGCAGGTTTAGTGTGAGGCTGCGGGTCATCCCGGTGATCAGTCGGCGTACTGGGAACTCTCGGACACCAGTCTTCCTGATTCCACCAGCAGTCGGATCAGCAGGCGCTTCTTGGGGACAGTGGACACTGGTGAGGTCATCAGGCTGTCCAGGTCGTTGATGGTGTTGGGGTCAATGGTGCTCACTGGGATGATGGTGGGCTTGGGGACAATGGACACTGGTGAGGTCATCAGGTTGTTGGTGGCATCCAGGTCAACGGTGCTCACTGGGACGATGGTGGGTTTTGCATCTTGGGGCTTCTTTGGGGACATTTTTCTCTCCGGCAGGTGGACATGGATTGGTTTGTTTTTAATAATCTGATTGAAAGAGAGGTTTGATTTTAGTGGAACACAAACCATCAATAAAGATTTGATGATTTCTTGGAAATTAATTTGGGGATTTCTTGAAAGAGGATTGTTATTAAAATTGGTCTTAGATTAGAAATTATTTTAAATTAATACTTAAAGTTCTGGTGTCGTGTGTCAATCCATAAAAAGTCAAATAGTTAAAAAAACAACAAGGAATTTCTAATCTCTGATTAAATTGTTTTAACATTTGATTTTATTTGATTTACAGTATTTTAACTTCAAAAACCCTGAAGTTACTTTTAAACTTTAGGTTATTTCCCCAAAACGATTTAGTCCTTTGTGTTGATAAACTACATCTTTTATATTATAAATGTAGAAAATATTTATAAATAATCTTATTATTGACTGGTTGGTTCATCAAACAAATATATATAAAAGAAAAAGTTCAATTTTTATCATTAACAACCCAATTTCTATGTTTTTGCTTTTGCTCTATCTGAATTTAGTTTTAATAAAAATAATAATAATTTGGTTTTAAACGTCTATTTTTCTTGCCTGACGCAGTTCAGTGAATAACTTCGACACTGAGCTCGTCTGAAACTCGAGTCTCGGAGCTTTACGTTCCAGAAAGGGTTAAGAAACGACGCTCACCTGCGTTGAAGTGGCGCTCGTTCATTCTTCGAGAAGACAGAGAAGAAAGTAACGTTAGTGTCGGTGTCTCTACGCTTGTGTCTCGTGCACATGGGGGTGACCTCGTGGCGTACCTTCTCTCCTCGCCCTCCAGCAGCTTACGGTAGGTGGCGATCTCAATGTCCAGGCTCAGTTTGAGGTCCAGCAGCTTCTGATGGTCCAGAACTTGTTGAGCCAAGTCCTGCTTGGCGTCCTCCAGCTGCTTGATGTCGTTTTGAGCCTTCTCCATATTTTCGTCGCCGTCCTTTCTTGCACCATCGATGTCGTTCTTCAGGGCGTCTTCCTGACAGGAAACGAGAGAAAGCAGATGAGAGGCTCGTCAGATGGACACGTGGAGGAGAAGGAATGATCCGTGGTTAGAAGTGGTCCAGACCGTCCTTTTCAGAGCGTCCAGGTCTCCTTTGAGCCTCTGAATGAGGCGCTTCGTGACCAAGATCTCCCGCTTGACGTCGCGCAGTTTCTGCTCGCCCTGAGCAACACTCGAGGCCATGTCGTCCATCGGAAGGTGGAAAATGGAACTCGTGACATTTACTCGTACCGATGTTAAAAAAATCCCCGTCTTTACTTCCCCTCACCTTTCTCTGGTTCCAAAGTTCGGCTTCTTCCCGGGCACGGGCAGCCAAGTCGGCGTACTTCTCATTGACCTCCTTGATGATGTCGTCCATGTTCAGGTGGCGCTTGTTGCTTTCACGAAGGACCACGTTGTCGTTCCTGACAAGCGACTTGAGCTCTTTGATCTCCTGCGAGGGGAAACGGTGGTTGTCAAAAAGAAACGAGCGTGACCTCAAGAGCTCGGTGCGTTTCAGCACCTCTTCAAACAACGGGGTGAGGCGCTCCAGCTCTCTGCTCAGCTCCTCCAGGTCCAGAGCATCTGCTACTAACGCAAAGTGTCCTTCATCCACTTCCTGTTTGAACATTCAGCGTTAGCAACAGATTTGAGAACAGCTGAAACTTTGCTTCTTACAGCTGAAGATACCTTTCTGGCAAGGATGAAAAGATCCTCCACTTTAGTTTTGTTCTTGATCTCATCTTCAAACCTGCAAAGATGAAACGATTATGTTCCGGTGGTATCATGACGTACTTACACAGCCACAGGACAACCACCCTCTTGTTGTGGTCGTCCTTCTCCTTCGTGATGTTGTCCAGGTCGTCCTTCAGCTTGTCCTTGTCCCGAAGCAGCTTGTGGATCTTCTCCTCCAGCTCGTTGTCCTCCCTCCTCAGAATGCCGTCTACGTTTGCGGCGTAGTCGTCCTGCTTCTTGAGTAACTCCAGTTTCTTCTCCAGCTTTTTCTTCTCGTCCTCCAGACCGTTCACCTTGAAAACAGAAAGCAAAGTGAGAACGTTCACGCTCATGCCGGGACTTGATGCGCTCTCAGAGTAAGACGCTTCCTTTCTTGTCAGAAGAAAATGGACAAGACGATAAAGTCCATCAGTCCCTCAGGGCTCCTTGGTGAGCGTTGATGTTTTCCACCGGCCACACGGTGGCGGCCTGGATCCACCGGCAGCAGAGGAGAACCCTCCAGAGGAGAACCCTCCAGAGGAGAACCCTCCAGAGGAGAACCCTCCAGAGGAGAACCCTCCAGAGGAACTTGCGGCGTCAGGCTCAGTTTTTACTGCGTCATTCTGAAGCTGCTGACAGACAAACTGCTGTGTCCTCACCAGAGAACAGGCTCTGCTTCGTGCACCAACATCAAACTGATGGTTGTCTCAGTCTGGAGCAAAAACACATGAACCTCACATGTGAAAACAAATGATGTGTTTCAAGTGTTTAGTGCACAGGGAACATGTGTTCCCACACATGTGAAATTCATAAGGTTACATGTGAAATGTTAGGGACTAAAACTTGACGTGTTACATGTTCTGCAGGAAGTGGTTTCTAAAGGTTTTATGATAATTTGACACTCATGTAAATTACCATGTGAAACCGATAGGCTCACATGTGAAACAGATAGGGTTACATGCGAAGCCTATAGGGTTACATGTGGAGATCTGAAGGGTTACATGTGAAACATATAGGGTTACATGTGAAGCCTATAGGATTACATGATCGAAAGGGTTACATGTGGAACGAATAGGGTTACATGTGAAACCAGTAGGATCACATGTGAAGCCTATAGGATTACATGTGAAACATATAGGGTTACATGTGAAACCAGTAGGATCACATGTGAAGCCTATAGGATTACATGTGAAACCCATGTGATTACATGTGAAACCAGTAGGATTGCATGTGAAACATATAGGGTTACATGTGAAACCCATGTGATAACATGTGAAGCCTATAGCCAATGTGAAGCCTATAGGATCACAAATGAAACACATGATTACATGTGAAACCAGTAGGATCACATGAGAAACATATAGGGTTACATGTGAAACCAGTAGGATCACATGTGAAACATACAGGTTACATGTGAAACCAGTAGGATCATATGAGAAACATACATGTTATATGTGAAACCAGTAGGATCATATGAGAAACATATAGGGTTGAAGCCTATAGGATCACATACGAAACCCATGTGATTACATGTGAAACCAATAGAATCAAATGTGGAACATATAGGGTTACATGTGAAACCAGTAGGATCACATGTGAAACATACAGGTTACATGTGAAACCAGTAGGATCACATGTAAAACATATAGGGTTACATGTGAAACCAGTAGGATCACATGTGAAACATACAGGTTACCTGTGAAACCAGTAGGATCACATGTGAAACCAGTAGGATCACATGTGAAACCAGTAGGATCACATGTGAAACCAGTAGGATCACATGTGAAACATACAAGTGAAACAATAGGATCACGTGAAGCCCATAGGATCACATGTGAAACATACAGGGTTACATGTGAAACCAATAGGATCACATGTGAAACATACAGGGTTACATGTGAAACCAATAGGATCACATGTGAAACATACAGGGTTACATGTGAAACCAATAGGATCACATGTGAAACATACAGGGTTACATGTGAAACCAATAGGATCACATGTGAAACATACAGGGTTACATGT
>JAVCKU010000088.1:10098935-10109106 GCA_032273985.1 Hypsolebias coamazonicus
TAGACTTAGACTACTAGAGGACAAACTGACCTCATTTCCTTAAATGAATTGTTAAAATTGAATAGTTTTCATTTGATTCTATTTCTACACATGTTAAGAGACAAATAATATCAAATGAAAACTTTTCAATTTAAGAAATGAGGTCAATTCGTCGTCTAGTGTTGTATTTTCTGGCGTATAAGTCACAGTTTTTTTCATAGACTTGTCAACCCTGCGACTCATACGTCCAAATAACTAATATACATTTTTTTCTCCATATTCATAAAGCAATGTTTGACTGATGCTTTAAATTTCTAAGAAGTGCAACAGCGAGTCCTCCCATGCGTGCTCGCTTCACTCGGCTGGTGCAGGTGGAGAAACGCTGGAGAGTTGCGATGAATGGATGGTTGGATGGATGGTTGGATGGATGGATGGATGGATGATGCCACTCAGGTGAAATGAAACTGTTTTGACCATTAAATAAACACATAATAAATGTGACTTATATGTTTTTCCTCCTCATGATGCACTTTTTGACTGATGTGACTTATACTGCAGAAACTACGGTGGTCTAAGCGTATGGCAGCGTAAGAACTGACCTCACTTTCACTGGATTGATCTCATTTCATCTAAACACGTTGCCTTTTTAAAACACGTTGATTTGAGTTTTAAAATCATTCTTTGCTCAAGTTACTTTTTATTTTGAGTTTTGAGTTAGACTGTGGAAAAACGAGTGTTTTCATCCAATAAACTGAATCATTTTTAAACCAGCTCTGTTTTATCCAGATGTTGTACTTTTAGATGTTTTATAGAAACGTCACATTTCACACACTAAATGTTTTCACTTGGACACTTTCATTTTTCCATTTCAGCAGAATAATTCAAACGAAGCGCATTCCAGGTTGGAAACTTTTAATTTTCCTTCAGTGGAAGTCGTTAAAGCAACAAAGAGTTTCAAAATGTGAGGACTGTCTCCACTTCCTGTTCAGGGTCACCAACAGACGTGAGCACGGGGCCGTTGGCCGCCATCGTCCCGTCTTCAGTGAAGCAGAGAGGTTTTCTCCAGCTGCTGCTTCTTCTTCTGTTACCTTTGTGAAAAGAATCCGGACACGAGTCGAGCGTTTCCTCAGAAGATGAAGACGAAGATGAAGAAGCTCCGGTGCCAAGTTCCTCGTCGTGTTGAGGTGTTTGTGAAAACAGAAGCTAAAGAAGCTCGATGGCGGCGCGGCGAGTTTTTCCTGTTCAGTCATATTTCAGACGAATGTGATGAAAGGAGCCGCGCTGCAAAATGTTTTTTAATAAAATGTATGATCAGAACATCAGTCTGAAAGAAACTCTTCTCAAATTTAAAGATAAATCATTGTTTCAATGATTGTTCCAAACTTTTCACACCCAAACACCAAAACTCTACTGACCATCATCAATAATATTAATAATAATAATAATAATAATAATAATTATTATTATTATTTCATTTTAATTATTATTAGTATTATCATTTATTTTATTATTATATTATTATTTTATTTTAACTATTACTTTTATTATTTATTTTATTATTATTATTGTTATTATTTTTATTTTAATAATACTAATAATAATTATTATTATTATTTGAAATTATTGTTAATTTTGTTATTATTTGTTATTATTATTATTATTATTTATTATTTTAATTATTATTCTTATTTTGTTATAATTTTATTCATATTATTATTATTATTATTATTAATTTTCATTATTGTTATTGTTTTATTTTAATTATTATTATCATTTATTTTATTTTTATTATTAATTTTATTATTATAATTGTTATTTATTATTATGATTATTATTATTATTATTATTATTACTCCATATTACATTAGGTTTAGATTAGGCTCCTTTTTAAAAGTCCTGACTTTTGCTCACAAAAGGATGAACACTTTATTTTGAAGGGCTTCAGAAAGTTAGAGCACGTCCCCAGCTTATCAAAATAAAAGTCTCTTTTCGCTCTAACCTGAATGACTCTTTTTGTTTTTAAAGTTTAATAAAGTAGAAGGAGTTGTTTTGGCCCAACGGCCCGTCGGCACCGCAGGGATTCTTTGATTTCTGACAGATTAAGAGTCTGAACGTGAACGAGTGAGATGGTGCCACGGCTCAACGGTGACGCCGTTTGTTACCGTTCGATTCCGAGTTGAACACGTCTGAACCACGATCACCAGACCCAATTACCAAACATCTGCTGAAGGGGCAGTGGTGGTGCAGAGGTTGGAGAAGGTGGGCCTGTGATCAGAAGGTTGCTGGTTCAACTCCCTAGTGAAGCACCCACACCTGCCTCCACTGTCATTTGTCCCACTCTGTGCCCTTGAGCAAGGCCTTTAACCCCCACCGTCTGCTCCCCTGGGCGCCCCTGGTGCAGCCCTCTGCTCCACTCAGAGGCTGTGGCAGCTCGGTGTCTGCGGTGGGTCAGGATGGACCAGTCTTCATGTGTTCTCTGTGGTGACCCCTGAAGAGGAGCAGCTGAAAGAAGAAGATCCAGAGATCCACTGAAGCTGGTGGGATGATCCGTTTCTGTTCAGGTTAAGGTTCGGAACATGATCTTATTTTCAGGGCTTGGGTAAGCGGCTCTCTGGCGCCACCAAACCCGTTGGACCTCTGTGTTGGGATCATTCAAAGGAAGCAGGAACCACAGAGCCAGCTGTTGTCGTTAAACTCCAGTTGTGTTCACTGACAGATGAATGACAGAGTCCATGTTGTCCTAGACCTGGAGACGAGTCCTGGGGGGACGGGGGGGACGGGGGGGACGGGTGTCCTGTCCTTACAGCTCAGAGCTGAACATCTCCTCCTCTCAGCTGCTGATGTTTGTCCGAACACGTAGAAGAAATGTGACCAACAGCAGCGAGCTCTGTCAGAACCGGAGAACGTTCCCCTCCCGGTCCACAGAAGGTCTCGTTGTCACGACGACCGGCGGCCTCCACACGGAGCTGTTGGTGTTTGTGGAAACATGCGACTCTGTCAAAGTAAACTCTAAGCGCTGCAGATCTTACTGCTCGTCCTGCACAAAGACCAGCAGAACCACAGTCAGCTGTGTGAGTGTAGCAACTGGTTTGGGAAGGAAACCGGACGTTGGGTCAACCCTACGTGAAAAAACACCAATGATACAATTCTCTGAAGGTACTGGTGCCAGATCTTCTGGATGTCTGAGGACCAGGACCCAGGTGAGTCCCTGAACGCTTCATCTTCTTAAAACGGACTTTTTAATCAATAAACTCACCAACGTTTACAACATTTAACAGATTTACCAGACGTTTGGTGTAGAGGAAGTTTCTGTCGACACAACTTGCTTCTTTCTTCACTGCTGCAAACTCATTCAGCGTGTTTCCATCAAATTCAGCCTTTATTTCTACAGGTTAGTCTCACTGAGCCTCGAGGACTCAGTTACAGGACAGACCTGTTTGAACAAAGAACAGACGAGGAACAGACAATCGTATAAAATGAAAACTAAATAAGGTCAAGGGCTTCAGATCTTTTTACAAGATATTCCAGGAAACAGGAGGAGAAGGTCCTTTTGTCTAGTTCAGTCCTTACAGTAGCTCGACAAGATCATCAGCGTAGAAATGTACGGATGCATCAGGGATGCTCTGACCTACATTATCTATGTAGATTGTAAAGAGGGCGGGTCCTAAGACTGAGCCTTGTGGTACACCAATGTTGACAGAAAAAGCTAGAATATTGTTAGATGAACTTTTGAACTTCACATAATTTAATTCAGTTTATTTACTTGGCACCAGTTCACACCAAGCATCGTCTCAGGTCACAGAAACATTCACATTTGTCAGAATCGTAAACTGAGGAGGCAGCAGATCGTGTCCTATCTTGACTTTGTCACTGTCGTCCATCCTGAGCAGCACGATGGTGACAGTGGGAGGGAAAGAGACACAAACACAGAATGACTGGTCCAGGTTTGGTTTCTGTGGTTACCACAGCAACAGTAACCAAGTTTTCATTCAACCTTTATTTAGGCAGGTTAATCTCATTGAGCCTCGAGGACTCATTTACAAGAGAGACCTGGCTACAAACTAAGAATGATGACAACAGCAACAGTAGATTTTCATTGAAAAATCAACAATAGACAATCATAAGAGAGAAATACAGTTTTTTTTAAACAAGTTAAAGATGTCAAAGTAGCAAAACAGACAGATTATAAGGCAGATGTAGAAAGTTACCATAGCAACAGTAACTGATACCACTGATACGGTGACAGAGTTATCACAGCAACAGTAACTGTTACTATGGCAACAGTAACCAAGTTACCATGGCAACAGTCATTGAGTCACCACAGCAACAGTAACTGTTACTATGGCAACAGTAACCAAGTTACCACAGCAACAGTAACTGAGTTACCCAGCAACAGTAACTGTTACTACTGCAACAGTAACCGGGTTACCACAGTAACCATTACCACAGCAATGGTAACCGAGTTACCATGGCAACAGTAACCGAGTTACCACAGCAACAATAAGTGGGTTACCACAGCAAAAGTGACTGAATTACCACAACATTATTAACCGAGTTGCCATGTCAACAGTAACCGAGTTACCACGGCAACAGTAACATAGCAACAGTAACCATTACCACAGCAACAGTAACCAAGTTACCACAGATTCAGTGACAGAGTTACCACAGCAATAGTAACCAAGTTACCATGGCAACAGTAACCAAGTTACCATGACAACAGTAACTGAGTTACCTAGCAACAGTAACCAAGTTACCACAGCAACAGTAACTGTTACTACTGCAACAGTAACCGGGTTACCACAGTAACCATTACCACAGCAACGGTAACCGAGTTACCATGGCAATAGTAACCGAGTTACCACAGCAACAGTAAGTGGGTTACCACAGCAAAAGTAACTGAATTACCACAACATTATTAACCGAGTTGCCACGTCAACAGTAACCGAGTTACCACAGCAACAGTAACCGTTACCACGGCAACAGTAACATAGCAACAGTAACTATTACCACAGCAACAGTAACCAAGTTACCACAGATTCAGTGACAGAGTTACCATGGCAATAGTAACCAAGTCACCACGGCAACAGTAACCGAGTTACCACAGCAATGCTGTTTGAGTTACCACAGCAACAGTAACTGTTTTCACTGCAACAGTAACCGAGTTACCACAGCAGTGGTGGTAACAGAGTTACCACAGCAACAGGAACTGTTACCACGGCAACAGGAACATAGCAACAGTAACCATTACCACGGCAAAGGTAACTGAGTTACCACAGATTCAGTGACAGAGTTACCACAGCAACATTTGAAAGTTTCTGGAAGACATGTCTGCTACCACAACATGAAGACATCACTAACCAAAGGGAAAGTACAAAATGGTGTAACATCTGTTCCTGCATGTACATTTTTGTCTCCCATCAAAGGCAACTGCAATATTTTTACTTCTTTCTGCTTGTGTTCGTAGCGTTAGCAAAATATCTCATGAACCAACTGACAGATTTGAATGAAACTATCAGAAAGTATACGATGAACATGTACAACTGATGGAGTCAAATCCATTCAAGATGGCTGCCATGGTGAGACCTATCCAAGTGTCCCCGTGATGGACTGGAGACTTGTCCAGGTGTCCCCGTGATGGATCGGAGACCTGTCCAGGTGCCTTCGTGATGGATTGGAGACTTGTCCAGGTGTCCCCTGCCTCTCAGTGAGACACCTGCTGTCTGTGGACCAGGAAGGAAGAAGAATGATGAAAAGAACGTCCTGATTTGTTTCGGGTGCTCAGGTCTTTGTGGGACATCATAGTTTGGTGTTTTACGTCCAAACCTTTTTGATCAACCGCGTATTTGACGTGACACTTTCTGTCTTTCTTTCTGTTGATCGATTAGTTTACTCAGTTTGTTTTCCCTCTGCAGCCATGTCCATCATCTTTGTACCTGACGAGAACTTCTTTGACCAGAACTCCACGGATCTCTACAACTTGGATCCAAACACGTTGTCCTGTGACCCCAAACCCCTGGAGCCCACAGCGGCGCTCGTCTTGTGTCTCATCCTGATAGTCAACTTTTTGCTGGCGGTTCCAGGAAACGTCTTGGTGGGCTGGGTCATCGTCAACAACAGGCATGTTCTGACCTCCTCAGACGTCTACTTGTTCCACCTGACGATGGCCGACGGCCTGCTGGCTCTGACGCTCCCGTTCTTCGCTGTGGGGCTGATCCGAGAGTGGCTCTTTGGTGACTTCATGTGCAGGTTCCTGAGTCTCGTCATGGAAGCCAACTTCTACACCAGCATCATCTTCCTGGCCTGCATCAGCGTCGACCGCTACCTCGTCATCGTGTGCGCCACTAAGGTTGAGGGGAGCGACCGGCGGAGGAGCAGCAGGTTCCTCTGCGCGGCAGTTTGGGCCCTCGGTTGGACCCTGGCTCTGCCTGCGCTCTTCAACCACGTGCAGAAGTTCGGTGAAGCTGAGAGGTTTATTTGCACGGAAAGCTTTGACCTCGGCAGCGCCGCCAGCTGGAGGCTCGCCACCCGAGGGTTCCGACACATCTTTGGGTTTTTGGTCCCTCTGGTGATCATGATGGTCTGCTACAGCATCACCGTCGTTCGGCTCATGAACACTCGGGGCTTCCAGAAGCACAAGGCCATGAGAGTGGTCATCGCCGTGGTGATCGCGTTCCTGCTCTTCTGGACGCCGTACCAAATAACCATGATGGTGAACACGCTGATCGAGGCCAAGCTGATCCGGTTCGACTGCAGCAGGAGGACGTCGGTGAGGTTAGCGCTGAACGTGACCAACGCTCTGGCTCTGCTCCACAGCTGCATCAACCCGTTACTGTACGCCTTCGTGGGGGAGAAGTTCAGGAAGAAAATGATGCTTCTCCTGCAGAGGCGGCGCCGCCAGGAGAGGAGGTCCGGGTCCACGTTCAGCAGGTCCACGTCTCAGACCTCAGAGGGAGCTGGGACTTTCCTCTGAACCCTGATTTCAGCACAAAAACAAAATGGCCGTCCGCTCATCATGTCCATAGACATGGGAATAAATGTTCCAGCTGTTGTCATTCTGCTGCTTGGATGTTCTCTGCTGCCATCTGCTGAACTTCCTGCTTTACTTCAGCGTCCTCTGTGTTCATAGAGCAGAAGATCTGAAACTACTGAAGCTTTCAGTTCAGAACAAGTAATATTTGTAACGTGAATAAAAATGATGCTTCAATAAAAGAAACTTTGGTGTGTCCTGGTCTGAAGTGGACTCTGAGCCCTGAGCTGGATCCTGAGTAAAGAGCTGAAACATCTGGAGAAAGAACCTTTAAACCTGAGACAGCTGGAGCCCAGAACACCTGCAGACAGGTGGACCAGAGAGGTACATAAATAATTTGGTGCAACAAAAGTTAAGGCCATGGCTCTCAAATGTTTGTGACCCCTTTGGAGACAAATATTTCCAGCGCTCCCTTCAACTTAAGACTAAAATGAAATGAGTCAAATTTCACTGTAACATCAATAAAATAAAATGATTTAAACAAAGTTATGAACTGAAAGAACATCTTCATATTGTGCTGCAGTTGTTCATAATATTTTACTACAGAGACTTGAATATGATATTGGGATTACAGAAACAACTCTAAATTGGTTTAAATCGTATCTATCTGATAGATTCAAGTTTGTAAATGTAAATAAGGAATCTTCATCATACAGCAAAGTTAGTCATGGAGTTCCTCAGGGCTCAGTGCTTGGGCCAAAATTATTTACCTTGTATATGCTTACATTTATTAAACAGCATGGGATGAATTTTCATTGTTATGCTGATGATACACAGTTATATTTGTCCATAAAACCCAATGAATCCAATCAGTTACTTAGACTACAAGCATGTCTTAAAGATATAAAAACCTGGATGACCCTAAATTTTCTGCTTTTAAACACAGACAAGACTGAGGTTTTAGTTTTTGGACCTGAGCATCTTAGGAATAAATGTTTCAGTCTTTCTCCTCCTTGGATGACATTAATCTGCCTCCAGCTCTAATGTTAAAAATCTTGGTGTTATAATTGATCAGGACATGTCTTTTATCCTCCACATTAAAAACATTGCTAGAACATCTTCTTCCACCTGCATAATATCACTAAAATTAGAAACATCTAAAAATGATGCAGGAAAAAAATGGTTCATGCATTTGTCATATCTAGACTGGACTGTTGCAATGGTTTGTTATCTGGGTGTCCAAATACTTCAACTTCAACATCAACAAACCATTTTACAGCAATCTACAGAAATGACCTGGATCTTTGACCTTTATTTGCCATGTTGACCTTAGTGCTGGGCTGATGAAAAGCTTACGTGGCACGCCAATGATCTATACGTGTCTGAAGGTTCAGCAGTTATGGGCGGGACTAGAGAAAGTTTAGACGTACAAGAATTACTGATTTATGTAGAGCTGCTAAAAGTGATAAATCAAAAAAATCTGAAGTGAAATCATATTTTGTTTCTGCTCAAACCGATCAGAACTGCGTCCACTCTGAATGGTTTTTCCACTGCAGCCCCACAAACATTCAGCTTTCAGACGATCAAACCGCTGTGATGCAGCTGCGTACCGTCAGGCATGGTGACCTGCTGCTGCGCGCCTCCTCCCGTTGCGATGGAGTCCGGCCAAAAACGCTGCAGCGGTCGGTTCTGTGGCGTCTTCTTCTTGGTTTTGGGAGCCTCAGAGGAGCTGGCGTCCAACATCGGCTGCAGAATCCGTCTCCGTGCGTTTATAAACCTGGAAAACACAATTTGTTTCTTTCATCTCCCCCTGGCAAGACCTTACGACAAACTCTTTTACATTCAGCGCAGACATGATGGTGGAGGGGTCAAAGGTCAGATTCACTCATGAAGACGTCATCAGTGGTCGACGGGGACAAACAGGAACCTGAAGAATGAACAGGTGAAGACCTCACCTGTTGATGACTACCAGCTGATTCAGAACCATTTTAGGATCAGAGGAGTGGACTTCACCAGAACCACTGAGGTCCAAATAAAAATAAGAACCAAAGTGGAGACAAGGTCTGAGGACATTTTCTGTCCTAAACATCTGTCCTCAAACTCCTGTGGACTGTCCTAAAGGTGGACATGGGGACAGTGTAGGGGACAAAGGGTTTGCAGTGTTTTCCCTTCCATTATACAAGGAGGGTGCCCCACCCGGTCAACAGAACTGGGCCCAGCCCCGCCCCCCCAGCCCCCGTCAACAAAGAACACAGAAGAGTTGAGCGCCCTGCGTGGAACCCAGGGGAAACACCTTGACCTGTGTGTTCCTGGGATGTCCTTCTGAGAAAAAACAAGGTTTAATAAAGGGGTCACCTGTGACGCTGACCTTTGACCCCATGACCTTGAAATGAACAGGAATCACCCTTGACCTCAGAGGTGCCCAGATGTGCAGTTTGATGTTTTCATTCATCAAATTAGAGTTCAGACAAGAACTAGTGTAGAGACGGACGGACGGCGTCCCGTCAGTCTGAACCTGAACGTTGAAGCAGGTCCTCGAGGCTCAATGAGATCAACCTGCTAATAAAGGCTCAATGAGATCAACCTGCTAAATAAAGGATGAATGAATGAAGCGTTTTGATGATTTATTCCTAAATGTTCCTCCATTCATTCATTAATACTTTGATTGTAATTATTGTCTTTTTGTTCACTTTAACTTTTAAAACAGTCAAACAAATGCCTTGACCTGACAAAACTGAACCAGGGTTTGTTTGTCTCTTTCACATTGTTAAAACATTTTATTCATAAACATAAATAAAATAAATCTCTACACTCCAAACTAAATAAGAAGAAACCAGAAGATGAAGCTGACCAGTTGTTGACCTGCAGGAGGGTCAGGTTAGTCTGCGTTGCAATCTGTTTCTTCTCATCCTCTGTTGGATACGGATGCTGCGTGGAAGAAGACAACATGGAGGAATGAGACTTACCGACACGCACAGACACACACGTGCACACGTGCACACTCACACACTCACCCCAATGTGCTGGAAGAGCCAGGAGCGCATGACGTTGGTGGCGTGTTTGGGCAGAACGCCACGTTTGTTCTTGGTTGAGTTGTCATCGTGATTGAAAAGGTTCAGGTCCTGGTGGAACTGAAGCTGAAGCTAAGAGCGCACACACACACACACACACACACACACACACACACACACACACACACACACACACACACACACACACACACAC
>JAVCKU010000088.1:10191617-10211479 GCA_032273985.1 Hypsolebias coamazonicus
GGGGGGGCAGGAGGGCGATCATGTTGTGTCGCTAAGACTCATCCCTGGGAGGGCGGGTTCTGTCAGGAACTGATCTACAGACAGGAAGTAGTTCTCACACTGTTTCATTATAATTATTCATGTTATTTAAAGGCTGGGGGGGCGGGGTTTTCAGGCAACAAGAAGAAACTTCTCAGAAGGTTTTTGGTTCACGAAGATTAAAACAAAGAATCAGTTTCAGTTGATCCTTTCACTTGGACTGAATCGATGATTTCAGCCTGAATTCAACTTCAGCTGCAAACAACATGAAAAGCTTCGTTCCCCACGATTAGAAGAAAAAGACACTTTTATGAAACGTTTATTATCAGTGGAGACGTGACGGACCGACGACGATGACGTCGACATAAAATCACAAAGATTCGTCGTTTCCTGTAAAATGTTTCAAGATGAAATCGATTTATTGTGAAATCATTTTGATTTTATCGCCCAGTCTTCATTCAAGGCTGAGGCGGGAGGAAGTAAATCAAAAATTCACCTGCAGGTCCCGGAGCAGCGTTCAAAGCATCGATGGGAGAGAAAACAGAGTTCTAACCGTCGATTAAAACGGTTGAAAACAAGAAGTTTTAACCGCTAACCATTGATTACCGTATTTTCTAGTGTATACGTTGCAGTTTTTTTTGCACAGATTTGTCAGTTTGTTTTTTCCATATTAACGACTGGCGCTTTAAATTTTGAAGAAGTGCATCAGTGAGTCCTCCCATGTGCGCTCGCTTCACTCAGCTGGTGCAGGTCGAGGAATGATGGATGGATGGATGGATGGATGGATGGATGGATGGATGGCACCGCACCACTCAAACGAAATGAAGCTGTTTTGACCATTGAATAAATGCAAAGTAAATGCAACTTAATTTTTTCCCTTCATGATGCCGTTTTTTGACTGATGCGACTTGTACGCCGGAAAATACGGTAAATGGTTTTAAACAGAAAAGAGTTTTAACTGTTGATTAAAACAGTTGAAAATAAAGTTTTAACCATTAATTAAATGGTTTTAAACAGAAAAGAGTTTTAACCGTTGGTTAAAACAGTTGAAAATAAAGTTTTAACCATTAATTAAATGGTTTTAAACACATGTAAAAAGTGTGAATTGAGGAGAATTCAGTGAGAACCCGCTGAAAGAGAGAATTTCACGGAGGAGTTCCCTTCGGCCTCGACTTTAACAGGAACGAAGCCAAATTTGAGGTAAATCTTTATTGAACTGGGCGTTGATTATGAACCCGGACACCCCCCCCCCCCACCAGGAGCTGGTAGTTGATGCTCTGATTTAAATATTTGTCCACAGATATTAGCGAGCTCTGCTCAGCAGCTCAGAGGAAGTGATGTCACAGTTTGGTGTTGGACCCCCCCCCCCATGCCTCGCTGGCTCCTCTGCTGTTATCTGTGCTGCTCGGCGGAGGGGGGGCTGTCCACGCTGCTGTACGGGGACAGGGAGGACGTGGCAGGCCCGGAGGTCTTCCCGTCCTCCACCTCTTCCTGCTCGTCTCTCTGAGTTCTGAAGGCCTCCACAGAACCTCTGCTGGACTCCTCGGACGCAGAGAGACCCTCCTCCGCCCGGACCTGGACCCCCTCCTCACTGGGACTGGAGCTGCCCCCGTCGTCCTCGTCGGGGACAGACTCTCTGGACTGACTGTGGTGCTTGACGTTGTAGCGCTGGTTCTGGAAGAACTTGACGATGGTGTGTTTGGGCAGGTCCAGCTGGGCCGACAGGGTGTGGATGGCCTCCTGGTCCGGGTACAGCCCCACGTCTCCGATGAAGCTCTGCAGGATCCCCAGGGCCTCCAGGGAAATCTTGGTCCGGGACCTGGCCTTCTTCGTCCCCCCGCTCCCGAGGCCGGGGCTCGCCCCCCGCTGCGACCCGTCCTCGGAGCCCTGCAGGCCCGGCAGCAGCAGAGGCGGCTGCGGGTCTTCATGAAGGGGGGGCGGAGCCGTTAGAGGGGGGAGGGGCCTGTGGGGGGCCTGAAGAGGAGACAATAAAAAGATTAAGTTAATTTAATAAAACCTGAGCAGACCTTTGTTACGACTCTTATGTTTAAAATTTTAACAAGTTTTATTAAATTTATTTTATTTCAAAATCATTAGTAACGTTTTGTTTGAACTAAATTTGAACTCCAAAAATAAATATTTAACTTTCAGTTGAGTTAAAAACAATGAGACATTTAAAATAATCCAAAGTGACAATAACACTTAATAATAATAAACTTTAAATATTTTATTTAAACTTTGTTTCTCGTTTGGAAAAATTCTGACACAATCAAACCCAGTTTAAAAAAATTGAATTTGAATTCACCAAATTCAAAATAAATAAAAATAAGTGTGTGGTTGTTTTTATTTATGGTTTTATTCTGACCCGGAACATTCCTGGTTTGTTTTTGAATGTTTACAGGGGCGGTTCCAGAATGTGGACTGTCAGGGGGCCGTTGGTAATCTTAGGGTGCCCCCCCCCACAAAAAACAAAACAAATTATTCTTTTTTTTTTGTGCTGAAATCAAATTGAGGCACCTTCTGATGTTTATTTTTATTTTTTACTTGTTTACAAACATTGAATGCTTTACTTAAATCATTAAAGCTCAACATTTTCGTCTCAACACTGTATTCATAAAAACTACGTGCACACAACCAGAGACCCTGCGTCCTCTTCCTTCTCTTCCGCTCGTCCACACGGGGACAACTGCTGTGAAAACGCTGTTTTTTTATTGCTTCAGCCTTGTGTTCACATGAAAACAGATTTTTTTTGAGCTCCAAAACGAGTTTCGGCGTTGAAACAGATTTCAAACCCCACTCGTGTGTTGTTGTGTGGACAGCTAAAACGTTTTGAGAACATCAACCTGTGACATGAGGGCGCCTCGTTTCCTGGTGTTACCGTGCTGTTGTGACACAGGCGCGGCTGCTGCAACGCTTCGGGTCGCTCTCGGCGTTTCTGTGTGGACGGAGACATTTCTGGGAACGGTGCCGTGTGTACGAGGGTGTTTTCAGAAACGACACACAAAGAGATCGTTATGAGCAGCTCCGTTTGGAAATAACATTTAGTTTCTGAGTTTCTAAAAGGACGCTAAAGAAAAGCTCAACACTCAGGAGGAAGAGACTGTCTGGGGTGGTTGGGGGATGGTGGGGGGAGGCCCCCCACACCATCCCCCCAGTGGTGCCCCTGCATGTCAAAGTTCAATTAAACGCTGAACGTTGGTCTCCCTGCTGCTCGTCCATCAGGAGGAAGTGCAGCTTCCATCAGCCGCCAACGTGCACGCTCATCGCACAAACCAGCGCACTGCAGAGCTTATTAAGAGGGTGGGGTGGCCCGCACGCCCCGACACAGGAATCCAGCTCCATAAATCTGTGGAAGGACCTAAATAAAGAGAATGGCGATTCCTTTTTCTCTGCTCAATAATTACAGGCTGCTGAATAATACTGAGGTCTGGGCCGGGGGGGCCGGGGGGGCAGGAAGTGTGTGGGCCGCTCGTTTACCGCGTCTATTTCCAACGCCTTATGGGACACGGACGTGCAGCGAGGAGCAGGTGGTGAGACGGAGCAACGCTTCCGCCGCACCACTGGGCAGAAACCAAACCTGAGCGTCTACCTGCGTCTCGGGGGCGTGCACGGCCGTGTGGAGGCGCTCGCTGTGCTGCAGCCTGGACTCGTCCTCGTAGACCCGGTCTCTGTCGGCCTGCGGCAGGCCCAGGAACCTCCGGATGGTGCACAGGTTCTCCCACAGGGTGCGGTTCTCCGGGCTCGGGCTCTCCTTCCACCTGAGCAGCTCGCACAGCCAGCCCTGGAACATGAATGGAAGAACATCCACCTCGTCAGCGTCCGCAGCAACTGTCGGCCTGTGCAAAAGTCTTGGGCCGCCCCGTGCACACGCCGAGCTGAACGTTGGTGTTTAGACTAAGCTTCACGAACGTTTCGGTGTTTTTCATCAGAGAAACATCATCATCCGTAGAAACGGTTTGTTTTGGTTTGCTCTTTGTTGTTCGACACAAAACGGCTCTTTGGAGGTGATTTGAATAAACTGAAGTTAAAAACGTAACAAACTTCAGCAAATTATCAACCGCTTCAATAAAAATGGTCAAAATTACTGTGGAGGACAAAAATTAAAGTATTGAAACTGAAGGAAAAGAAAAGTATCAAAGACTGGAGGCCTGACAGAAGCAGCGTCTTAAATTATTATTTACTTCATTTATTATTTACTTCATTTATTATTTACTTTATTTATTATTTACTTGATTTATTATTCAGTTCGTTTTTCAGCTCGTAACTTGTTCCTTTAATTCGGGTCTACTTCAACCGTTCGGCTCATTCTGGACATTCCTGCTGCGACTTGTTACTCTTTGAAACATTTAGCTGTTTTACAACTTGCTCATTTCAGCTATTTTTCTGCTAATTTCAGCTTTTATTTGAGCTTTTTCAGCAACTTTACCTCTAATTTCTGCTCTTGTCAGTTTATTCTTGACTAACTTCAAATTTCTTTCTTATCTTTTCAGCCTCTCTGCACGTTTCAGCTTTTTTTCTGCACATTTCGGCTGCTCTCAGCAAACGTCCTCTGTTCAAAGACAACTCTTGTCAATGGCTCGGAGGCGAAAGCTTTGCAGCAGATGCTACGTTTGAGCGGGAAACGCTGCATTTGAGCGGGAAACGCTGCGTTTGAGCGGGAAACGCTGCGTTTGAGCGGGAAACGCTGCGTTTGAGCGGGAAACACAGGGTTTGAGCGGGAAACGCAGCGTTTGAGCGGGAAACGCTGCGTTTGAGCAGGAAACGTTGCGTTTGAGCGGGAAACGTTGCGTTTGAGCGGGAAACGCAGAGTTTGAGCGGGAAACGCAGGGTTTGAGCGGGAAACGCAGGGTTTGAGCGGGAAACGCAGCGTTTGAGCGGGAAACGCAGCGTTTGAGCGGGAAACGCAGCGTTTGAGCGGGAAACGCAGCGTTTGAGCGGGAAATGCAGCGTTTGAGCAGGAAACAACGTCGATCCAGTTTCACTTCAGCTCTTGTGGACACGTCTGTGTTAGTTTAAAATCCTTGAGAAAGGTAACAATCTAATAATCCTGTCTTCCTAACAGACCCTCAGGAGACTGACGCAGATAATCCCAGCTGGTTTATCATATCTGACTCCTTCTGATCTGCTCACATTAACTTGGACTTGATGAAGAATTCCTGACATTCTTCTGTCCAAACGTCAGATTCCGATCTCAGCTGAGCTGCTGATAACATCGATCTGTCTGAGGAACACACCGGAACATGAATTCTCTGGGACTCACAGAAGAATAATCCTAAAAAAACAAATTACATCAGAACAGAAGTCCTTCAAGGCGCTCGGTGAGACGCAGGACACAAAACTTCAAACCTGTATCAGACTCAAAGAGTTTCCTTTGGTAGTTTTCCACATTTAACGACGCCTCATTCTGAAACGAGGGTGTGCGCTCAACGTAAACAAACGTCATGTGACCGAGCTGCGCCCGGCCCGCGATGGATTTGATCAGTTTTAGGCAGCGTTTTGTTCTGTGTGCGTTGCTCAACTAATCGAAGCGTAAACGAGGAATTTGTTGACCTGTTGTTTTCATATGTAAACAAACAAACAAACAGTCGTTGGGCCCTGAGTACCTTCAAACAGATCAAGTTAAGATTTTAAATCAACTTTTTTATTGTATTTATTTAACAATGACTGCTTCAATTCCCAGACCACAACACTCCCACTGCCATGTTTCATAGAAGCTGTAAGGCTGAAGTGGAGCAGTTTCATCATTAATACAAGCTAAAGCTGTCCGTCCATCCGTCTTCTAGGTGTCCATGTCCAGCAGTCCCTGTGTGAGAAGCAGGGGACAGCGTGGACATGTCTCCAGTCCATGACAGGGACACCTGGAGACAACCAGTGTCAGAGTTGCCCGTGTCCTCTGGGCTCTCTCCGCTCGTTGAGCAGCTGTCAGTCAGCTCTGTCTCACCAACGGTTTCAGTCGGACAGTGAAGTGAACATTTCCTACAGGCTCTCAAACGCCTCGCTCCATTACACCCGTCAGCTCTGGACTCCACTGCACATAAATAAAGTTCTGCTGCACGGCTTCAACACCGACAGCTCCAGCGTGATTCCCTGAGAAGAAGAAACGGAACAGACGGAAAATCTGAGACCGGTTTGTGGAGATTAAATTATCTCTGCAAGACTGCGCGAGAAGCAGCAGCTGCTGCTTCTACACCACGACGCAAAGAACTCACTGAGCGCCTGCTGCTCTCACTGCAAGTACTACTACTACTGCAGTACTACTACTACTGCAGTACTACTACTACTGCAAGTACTACTACTGCAAGTACTACTACTGCAAGTACTACTACTACTGCAAGTACTACTACTGCAGTATTACTGCTAATACTGCAAGTACTACTACTGCAAGTACTACTGCAGTACTGCTATTACTGCAAGTACTACTACTGCAGTACTACTACAAATACTGCAAGTACTACTACTGTGAGTACTACTGCAGTACTACTACTAATACTGCAAGTACTATTACTGCGAGTACTACTGCAGTACTACTACTAATACGACAAGTACTACTACTGCAATACTACTGCAGTACTAATACAAATACTGCAAGTACTACTACTGCGAGTACTACTGCAGTATTACTACTAATACTGCAAGTACTACTACTGCAATACTACTGTAGTAGTAGTACTACTACTGCAAGTACTACTACTGCAAGTACTACTGCAGTACTATTACTACTGTAAGTACTACTACTGCAGTACTATTGCTACTACTGCAAGTACTACTACTGCAGTACTATTGCTATTACTGCAAGTACTACTATTGCAAGTACTACTGCAGTACTACTACTACTACTACTACTACTACTACTACTGCAAGTACTACTGCAGTACTACTACTACTGCAAGTACTACTACTGCAGTACTACTACTAATGCTGCAAGTACTACCACTGCAGTACTACTACTAATACTGCAAGTACTACTACTGCAGTACTACTATTAATACTGCAAGTACTACTACTGCAGTACTACTACTAATACTGCTAATACTACTACTGCAGAATTACTACTAATATGGCAAGTACTACTACTGCAGTACTACTAATGCTGCAAGTACTACTACTGCAGTACTACTACTAATGCTGCAAGTACTACTACTGCAGTACTACTACTAATACTGTAAGTACTACTACTGCAGTACTACTACTAATACTGCAAGTACTACTACTGTGGTGCTATTACAATACTGCAAGTACTACTACTGCAGAATTACTACTAATACTGCAAATACTACTACTACTGCAGTACTACTACTACTGCAAGTACTACTACTGCAGTACTACTATTACTGCAAGTACATGTACAACAACACATGTTGCTATATGTACTACTATGTGTACAAGAACACGTACTGCTACATGTACTACTACTACATGTAGTACAACACGTACTGCTCCATGTCCTGCGTATCCCAGTAGTGCCGCTCCTGTCAGTATGTGTCCCGGGACACGTAGCGGTCGGTGCTTGTCGACACAGTGGTTAGGCGTTTGATTCGTTTAAGCCGTTCTCTCGTGTCACGTGTCCGAGCTTCATCTCTCTCTCAAACTGCGTCGTTACATTTTGAAAAGTTCAGACGCAGGAAGACGTGGAAGAGACTCTTTCCATCATGAAGGTTTCTCCTCGGTCGGCCTCCCCCCTCACAGCCGGCTCGTCTTTGATCCTGATCACCCGCATTGTTTACCGGAGGCCGTGGCCGTGACGGTGCGCCACAGCGGGTAATCAGATCCCCCGCACACCCACACACACCTCATCAGCCCCATCAAACATCATCACGTCAGCTGGAAACTCGGGCTGATTGTGTAGAGAAGTGTCTAACAAAAGGTTCGGAGCGTGTAAACATGTTGTAGACAAGTCCAAAACATTTTATCTGCACAAAACATCTGCACCAGGAATTATTTGGACTATCTCTGCTCTGGATGCAAGTCCGGGCTTGGGCCTGAAGCAGAACTCTCTCAGTGCCACGTGCACTGTCAGGTATTTGAGTCTTGGTATCATGACTGAGTCAAAAACCGGGTCTTGGACTGACCTGACTCTTGTTAGCAGCCACCTTGGCGAACAGAGCCTGGGAGACCTTGGCCCTCTTCATCTCCTGCTGGATCTCCTCGTAGATCCCTGACGTGATGTTCGCCACCGAGTCCAGCTTCAGCTGCAGCTCCGGACCAGAACCGCTGCACTTTGTCTACAGGGGCAGAAACACAGACAGGTTTTATAAAAGACTGGTTCTGCTGTGACGTGGTCCAGCTTCTCCTGCAGTGTGTCAGGAGAAGCTCCTGGAGAAGACCCAGACACGTTTCAAAATCCTTCTCTTGATAAAACCTGTATTTGTCTCCAGTCTCCGCCGTGTGAGTTCATGTCAACATGGTCACATGAAAAACAAGTGAGGAACTGACTTCCCTCTTGCTGTGTGGCTGCTTCTCGGTGTAAACAAGGTTCTTTTCCAAAGTTGGACTTTCAGGTCCAAATCCAAGATGGCTGCCACTGTATACGTGTGTAAACGTGTGAGCTGGAGAACTTGAAAAAGAAGCAGCACGTTGACTTCCCTCTTGCTGTGTGGCTACGTCTAGGCCTAATAAGTCGTTACAGAAAACTGGGTTTCCACATTCAATCCAAGATGGCCACGGCCACACGTATGGACATGTAACACGTATGTAAACTGACCGATCATCTGAGGAAGCGTTGCTTTCTAGTTTTATATTAATTGAAAGTTTCTTCAAAAAACAAGGTGTCCCTTGGGGTGGCCAAAAGATTATTCTCTGGTGGTCAAGGCCACCACTGGTCACCCCCTGTTTAATTCTAGTCCTGAAAAACACTCGTGTCCAAAACAAACATTCACTCATGAACCCCTCAGAGACGAGACATCGCTGCACCACTGGTTCAACCCTGATGTTAGACCCTGCAGCGTGTGTGTACCTGTGTGTGTACCTGCATGTGTCTGTGTGTGTGCATGTGTATGTGTGTGTATACCTGCATGTGTGTACCTGCATGTGCCTGCGTGTGTACATGTGTATGTGTGTATACTTGCATGTGTGTACCTGTGTGTGTATACCTGTGTATCTGCTTGCAAGTACCTGTGCGTGTATACATTTGTGTGTACCTGTGTGTGTACTTGTGTGTATCTGCATGTGAGTACCTGCGTGTGTGTACATTTGTGTGTACCTGTGTGTGTGTACTTGTGTGTACCTGTGTGTGTGTACTTGTGTGTACCTGTGTGTGTGTACTTGTGTGTACCTGTGTGTATCTGCATGCGAGTACCTGCGTGTGTGTACATTTGTGTGTACCTGTGTGTGTGTACTTGTGTGTACCTGCATGTGTGTGCCTGTGTGTATCTGTGTGCGACTACCTGCGTGTGTGTACATTTGTGCGTACCTGCGTGTGTATACCTGTATATGTGTATCTGCCTGCAAGTACCTGCATATGTGTACATTTGTATGTACCTGTGTGTGTGTGTGTACTTGTGTGTACCTGCGTGTGTATACCTGTATATGTGTATCTGCGTGCAAGTACCTGCGTATGTGTACATTTGTATGTACCTGTGTGTGTGTGTACTTGTGTGTACCTGCGTGTGTGTACCTGCATGTGTGTACCTGTGTGTATCTGCATGCGAGTACCTGCGTGTGTGTACATTTGTATGTACCTGTGTGTGTATGTGTACTTGTGTGTACCTGCATGTATGTACCTGTGTGTATCTGTGTGCAACTACCTGCGTGTGTGTACATTTGTGTGTACCTGCGTGTGTATACCTGTATATGTGTATCTGCATGCAAGTACCTGCGTATGTGTACATTTGTATGTACCTGTGTGTGTGTACCTGCGTGTGTGCATGCATGTGTGTACCTGTGTGTATCTGTGTGCGAGTACCTGCGTGTGTGTACATTTGTGTAAACCTGCTGTGTGTGTACTTGTGTGTGTACCTGAATGTGTGTACCTGTGTGTATGTACCTGCACTTGCGTACCTGTGCCTGTGTTTGTACCTGCGTGTGTGTACCTGCATATGTGTACCTGTGTGTGTGTATACCTGCATGTGCATACCTGCATGTGTGTACTTGTACCTGCATGCGTGTACCTGTGTGTGTGTGTCTCTGTGTGTGTACCTGTGTGTGTCTCTGTGTGTTGACAGCGACAGACATGGCGGCGTGGCTGTGGTTGGTGCTGGTGCTGCGCTCTCGCTCCTCCTGGTAGATGTGGTCTCGCTCGGCCTCCGGCAGGTTCAGGAAGTTCTGCATGGCCTTCAGGTTGACGAGCAGCGACTGGGAGGCCGAGCGGGGATCCTCCTCCTTCCGAAGGATCTCAGACAGCAGACCCTGCAGGAAACAAAGCGTTGCCTTAAAATAAAAACGTTCATCATGCAGATTTATTCAGATCTGAACTTTGTCGCCCTTCACCTGCGTGCGGTTGAAAGCTACCCGTGCGAACACGGCCTGGGACACACTGGCCCGTTTCAGCTCATTCCTGACTTGCTGGTAAATGTCAGAGGAGACTTCGGCTCCTGAGCAGGTAAGGATGGGGTCTGAAGGAGCCCCTGAGACCTTACAGGTCCGTGAGATGGGGGGGTGGTTGAGGAACTGCTGGTTGACTCCCGGTGGGTGCTGGTGGGCGAGCAGGCGGCTGACCACCAGCTGCTGGTTGATGAGGTGGGCCATGGCGAGCTGCTGACGTACGAGCTGTGGCGACAACAACCCGCTGTGGCTCAGAAGGGTCGGAGCCTGGGGACGCAGGGGGGGTCTGGGGTGGTTCTGGCCTCCAGGATGAGGAAGACCATGGGGCTGTGCGGGGGTCTGGGCGTCCCCAAGGCTGGTCTTGATTGAAAGGGTTCCAGGGTCGCCCAAGGGACACAAATGATTGGAAGAGGGCAGGAGAGATGGGGGACGATGGTTGAGGAGGGTCAGATCCAAGTCCCTCTCCACTGAGTCAACAAACACACAGTTTATTTTATTTTATACAAATTATTTGTCAACAACAATGAAAGTATTAATATGTTTATTGATTTGGTCACTGAGACCAAATCAAGCTTCCGAAAGGGAAAAAGTACGTTTAACTGAGGTGCACCTACCTTTAATGTCAGACTTCTCCAGAGAGGACCAGATCTTCTCCGCATATTCACCTGAAGGACACATGTCAAACCGTTCAGGTCCACCATGAATACACAAACAGCTAAAGTCATTAGTGTTTGTAAACTGGACGGCTCACAGTAGCTGCCCTGAGGTACGCCAACAAGTGGAGAGTTTCTGTTTCTGCTTTTTTAGGTGTTCAGTGAGAGCTCATTAAAAATCACTCAGTCAAGAATAAATTGAAACAGAGTGAAGGCTGGTAGCTAGTGTTCTGCTTCTTTTAGCATTTAGCTAGTGTTCTGCTTCTTTTAGCATTTAGCTAGTGCTCTGCTTCTTTTAGCATTTAGCTAGTGTTCTGCTTCTTTTAGCATTTAGCTAGTGATCTGCTTCTTTTAGCACTTAGCTAGGGTTCTGCTTCTTTTAGCATTTAGCTAGGGTTCTGCTTCTTTTAGCATTTAGCCAGTGTTCTGCTTCTTTTAGCATTTAGCTAGTGTTCTGCATCTTTTAGCATTTAGCTAGTGTTCAGATTATTTTAGCCTTTAGCCAATGTTCTGATTATTTCAGCATTTAGCTAGTGTTCTGCTTCTTTTAGCGTTTAGCTAGTGTCCTGCTTCTTTTAGCATTTAGCTAGTGTACTGCTTCTTTTAGCCTTTAGCCACTGATCTGCTTCTTTTAGCCTTTGGCTAGTGTTTGCTTCTTTTTGCCATTGGTTAGCATTTTGCTTAATTTAGCTTTTAGCTAGTGTTTTGCTTCTTTTTGCCTTTAGCTAGTGTTTTGCTTCTTTTAGCCTTTAGCCAGTGGTCTGATTCTTTTATCCTTTAACCAGTGATCTGTTTATTTTAGCATTTAGCTAGTGTTCTTCTTCTTTCAGCATTTAGCTAGTGTTCTGCTTATTTTAGCATTTAGCTAGTGTTCTGCTTCATTTAGCTTTTAGCCAGTGATCTCTTTATTTTAGCATTTAGCTAGTGTTCTGCTTCTTTTGGCCTTTAGCTAGCGTTCTGCTTCATTTAGACTTTAGCCAGTGTTGTGATTCTTTTAGCCTTTAGCTAGCGTTCTGCTTTTTTTAGCCTTTAGCTAGCATTCTGCTTCTTTTAGACTTTAGCCAGTGTTCTGCTTCTTTTAGCATTTAGCCAGTGATCTGCTTCTTTTAGCCTTTAACTAGTGTGATTCTTTTAGCCTTTAGCCAGTGTTTTGCTTCTTTTAGCTTTTATCCAGTGATCTGCTTCTTTTAGCCTTTGGTTAATGTTTGCATCTTTTTGCCTTTGGCTAGTGTTCTGCTTCTTTTAGCTTTTTGCTAGTGTTGTTCTCCTTTTTGCCTTTAGCTAGTGTTCTGTTTCTTTTAGCCTTTAGCTACTGTTCTGATTATTTCAGCCTTTAGCCAGTGATCTGTTTCTTTTAGCATTTAGCTAGTGTTCTGCTTTTTTAGCCTTTAGCCAATGTTCTGATCATTTTAGCTGTTAGCCAGTGTTCAGCTCTGTTCAGCACTCATGTAACACTAAACATTCGCTCTGACTCCTCGGTGAAAACAGTTTGTGTCGCTGAATGTTGCCTCCTGAGCCGCATCAGTTCTCATCTTCATAGATCAAAGTCCAATTCTTTGTCATCTTTAGCTCTTTATGTTTACCTTTAGCTCTTTATCTTTACCTTTAGCTCTTTATGTTTACCTTTAGCTCTTTATGTTTACCTTTAGCTCTTTATGTTTACCTTTAGCTCTTTATGTTTACCTTTAGCTCGTTGGAACATTGAACAGAACTGAGACCGGGTTCAGGTGGTCCACTTCCAGATCTACTTGCATGTTTCACTTCGTGCTGGCTGCGGTTCAGAGCCACTGGAAGTGTTAAACCCTTTATTTCTGTGTGTGTGTGTGTGTGTGTGTGTGTGTGTGTGTGTGTTGGGGGCGCTGCTGTTTTCCATTAGGAGTTAAGAGCATTTGGTTTTGTCGTGTATTAAAGATGACGTTAATGTGAACCATGTGTGACAGCTCCTTCCTACTGAGAGCCGTCTCCGACAGATCGACACGTAGCGGTCGACACAAACATTCCATGTACGAGTCATGTGTGTGTGTGTGTGTGTGTGTGTGTGGGGTGGGGGTTCAAAAACGTCCCTGAAGGTGAATGAAGGCAGCCGGGCAGGTGGGTCATTACCCTGACACTAAGTGTTGCTTTCACGAGTGTCTGACAGTCGTCAGGAACAAACTGTGGGACAGTGGAGCAGAGGGAAGGAGCAACTGACACGCACCTGGTCGCTTTATAAAACCACCGTGTCTCCTGATGTCTCGGGCCGTTGGAGACACGGCCTCCTGCTCTGAAGACGTGTTCCTGACTCATGTTGCTGTCTTTATTTTAAAACTTTAAATGAAAACGTTTGTTTCGACTTCACTTCCTGTCTCTGCTCGTCGCGCACCTGCTCTCTGTTCATCGTGTCGTGTGTTTAAACCCTTCAGGTTATTTAATTAGTTCCATTATCAAACAGGAACCTGTAAAGACTCCGTGCACGTGTCTGAGCCTGTAATAAACCAGAGTTTAGATGAGACGCGACATTCAGAAATGTGTTTTTATCATTTGCGCATGTGAGGGTCATTAAATGAGAAGCATCCTTTTCTGTCTGTTTTATTTAAATTCATGAGTTTTCGCTCGAAACAAACGGAGCTAAAATGGGTTCAAGCTGTTCTTCAGACAAGTTAAGGTGCCATTAGGTGCACAGCGGCTCATTAACAGCCCTGTGCTGATAAACGTGCACGCTGTTCCCTGACAGCCAACAAATATTTGCAGCATTGATCTGTAATTACAGAAATGTGGCTTCACGCTGAGCGTCGCTCAAACGTGGCCGAGGCTGAAAGTCGAGCTCCACCTGCGTTCCTCCGCTGCGCTCGGAGGCTCTGAAGTGAGACGGCGTGGGTGTGAAGCGTTAACGGTTACCTTTGATGCGTTTGTACCGCTTGTACCAGCGTCCGAACTCGTGGCACTTGGAGGTGGACACGTTGGCGTAGTAGGAGCTGTTCACGATGGCCGAGATCATGCTCTGAAGGACAAAGAGGACGGACGTTACCATCTGTGACTCTGAGAACTGTAGCAACGGCCACACGACCAAAGAACAACCTCGACAGGCAAAAACCTAAGAACCAATTCTTATTTACAGAGCTGGGCTGGCGGCACCAACAGGTTCTTGTGGGTGAAGAGAAGGGAAGTAGAACCTGAGGCGAGTGAGGTCAGACCCAAAGCAGCTTCCAGTCAGATGGAGCAGCAGAGCCAGACTTGGTCTGTAGACTTGATGACCACATATACTGAGGATCAGCTGTGACACTTCCAAACAGGTGCTAGTTGCAGTAGATGAGTTCAGTGTGGAGGTGAATCACCAGCAACGTCTTATAAATGAAGGTAAACCAATGAAGTTCACCACGAGTTTGTAGAGGAGGTCATTTAACCAGAGTAGAGGTGACCATGATGTTCTGTAAAGAGCGTTTGTAACAAAGTGAATAGCAGAGGGATAAACTGAGTCCAGCTTACGAAGGACAACCTTAACACGTCTGTAAATTATGTCTCCATAATCCAAGAGAGGTAGAATGATTTTCACCAGTGGTGCATTTTGCAGCCAGTGGAAACAAAGATCAGTTTCTATACAGAAAACCAAGTCTGGCTTTAACCGTCGATTGCAAAACATTCACATGATGTGAAAAGGACAGAGCTCCCTCAATCCAAATTCACAAAAATATATAAACTGTTTCCTCTTCTATAATATCACACTTTACTGTAATGAAGTCCACCGAAGTGGGTATGGTTCCTCCTCCATGTCCGAACCACATCAATTTAGTTTTCTTGGCATTTCAGGACAAATTTAAGTCAAAAAAGACCAGTTGGATCTCAAGAAAATCACATGCCAGGGACTTCACAACCTCATCCTGAGTAGAACCAAAAACATATAAAACAGTGTCATCGGCATATAAACGGATGGAGGCCTCACTAACAGAATGTCAGATATCATTTATAAATGTGGAGAAAAGAGTTGGACCAAGAATGGAGCCTTGGGGTACACCTAACATAACTGGAAGAAACTGACGTATGAGACTATGAATGTATGAGTATAAGAGTATGAGAGTATAAGTATGAGAGTATGAGACTGAGTATGAGTGTATGATAGTATAATAGTATAAGTATGAGAGTATGAGACTGAGTATGAGTGTATGATAGTATAATAGTATGAGAGTATAAGTATGAGAGTATGAGACTGAGTATGAGTGTATGACAGTATAATAGTATGAGAGTATAAGTATGAGAGTATGAGAATGAGTATGAGTGTATGACAGTATAATAGTATAAGTATGAGAGTATGAGACTGAGTATGAGTGTATGACAGTATAATAGTATAAGTATGAGAGTATGAGACTGAGTATGAGTGTATGATAGTATAATAGTATAAGTATGAGAGTATAAGTATGAGAGTATGTGATTGAGTATGAGTGTATGATAGTATAATAGTATAAGTATGAGAGTATAAGTATGAGAGTATGAGACTGAGTATGAGTGTATGATAGTATGATAGTATAAGTATGAGAGTAAGTATGGGAGTATGAGAGTTTCAGAGTGAGAATACGATAGTATGATAGTATAAGTATGAGAGTATAAGTATGAGAGTATGAGAGTTTGAGAGTGAGTATATGATAGTATGATAGTAAAAGTATGAGAGTATAAGTATGAGAGTATAAGTATGAGAGTATGAGAGTTTAAGTATGAAAGTATGAGTAGGAGAGTATGAGATTATGAGAGTATGATAGTATAAATATGAGACTATGAGTATGAATGTATGAGTATATGAGAGTATGAGTATGGGATATCCTGATGCATGCTCAATAATGCAGGTAGGAAAAATGTTAAGTTTGGTCTTCTGGATGAGGAGTATGAGATTATGACTATGAGAGGATGTGGGTATAATTATGATAGTATGAGTGTATGAATATGAGAATATAAGTATGAGTATATGAGTATATGAGAGAATGAGTATGGAATATCCTGATGCATACTCAATAATCCAGGTAGAAAAATCTAAAAAAAAAAGTTAAGTTTGGTCCTCTGGATGAGGAGTATGAAAGTATGAGAGTATGAGATTATCAGAGTATGATGGTATAAATATGATAGTATGAGAGTATGAGTATAAGACTTGCTGCGACCTATTTGAAAGATCATTACAGAACCATGTTAGCGGCTGCCCTGAGCTTCTGACACGGTCAAGTTGCTTGAGTAAGATGTCAGGATCAATGGAGTCGACAGCTTTTACTAAATCAATGAATATTGATCCTCAGTCCTGTCTGGGGTCCAGTGCAGGTGCTGGATCACTGAGAACTTTCAGAGCGGCTGCAGAACAACCGTGCCCTGAGCGAACGCCTGACCGGACTGGTGCTGGACAAAAAACCCTTCAGATATTGTGTTGGCTGCTTGTTCACCAGTTTCAACCTTTTACTGGGTTTGTGTAGAGACTCGGGGTCTCCTGACTCGGATCTAAGAAGAGTTTCACGTTTTAACTTCCTTCAGCTCAGGGTTCACCTGCGGAGCTGCAGGCCGACGACGCTCGACTCGCCGGCTCTCGGCTGACTGATTAAAACTCCTCGCCCGTTCCTAATGCGAGCCGTGGTCAGAGCAGGAGGTGCACAGGCCCAACATGGGAAACGGCGAGGAGGAGAACTCACATGAGTCAGGCTGACACCACCCACACGCTTCCCCTCATCACTAATTACATCATGACGAAGCCTCGCGGATAAATCACCAGCCCAAATGACACGCTCGGCTCTTAACGACTGCAGGGTGTGTGAGAGCACGATAATTGAGGTGTGCGTGCTTGCATCCTTTCCCGTGGGATGGTATCAATATTAGCGCGTGTGACTGAGTCAGATTACACGGTGCATCAGCGTGTGGTGAGCCGAGGACTGAACGTGTGTTTAGAGGAAGCGCTCGGCCATCTTCGGCTGCGTGTCGGCCCAAACGCTGAAGAAGTTCCTCGTTAGCCTCTTGCATTATGAGCCCTGCTGCTGCCTTTGGGTTGAAGGACCCACAAGACCTCGGCGTGAAGTCTGAGGCTTGTGGGTCGTTTTGCCCAAGGGCAGCAGGAGGGTCAACGTGAAGCATGACGTAAAACCCTCAGGACTCAAACTGGTCACAGCTTCTGGTCCCACAGATTGTTGGAAACAGTTTCTGCTCTGAGTCATGTGTCCTCTCTGGGTGGGCTCTGATCTGAAGAGGGACAGGACCTGAGACAGGATGTGACCTGAACAGGTGCGTTTACCTGAGACAGAGGACACTCCTTGGCCAGCGCGCTCTGGTTGCTCTCTCGGAGGAGGTCTTTGAGGGCCTTCCTCACCGTGGCGTGGCTCCACTGGTCGGACGGCAGCTCCTCCAGACGAGAAAAACTGCAACGACATTCTGGTTTTGTTTCTTTTTCTTTAACGAGCAGCGAACGTCTCATTTTTAACATTTTAAGTTTGTGTGGACAAACTTCAAACAGGACGAGGACATTTTGTTTGTTTTTGAAAGTTTTCTCAGCTCGAACTCGGCTCTCCTTTGAGACGTCTCTTCTTCTTCTCTTGTAGGTTTCATCTGAGCTGAGCTCGACTGAAACACCAGACTTTGTCTGAACGTGGTTCTGGAGGTTTGTGTCGTGGTGACACCGCTCCGAACATCAGGCAGGTCAGAACGTGCCAAACATTTAAATCAGCTGCAGAGATAAACACTTCATTTAAACTAAAACAGCTAAAACACTCACGGTTCTGACCCAGACCTGTCCGAGTCGAAGAACAACTAACAGGACCATGCTGCTAACAGAACCTTACTGCTAACAGAATTACACTACTAACAGACCCACTCTGCTAACAAGACCATGCTGCTAATAGGACCATGCTGCTAACAGAACCTTGCTGCTAATAGGACCATGCTGCTAACAGAACCTTGCTGCTAACAGGACCATACTGCTAACAGAACCTTGCTGCTAACAGGACCATACTGCTAACAGAACCTTGCTGCTAACAGAATCACGCTAACATACCCACTCTGCTAACAAGACCACGCTGCTAACAGGACCATGCTGCTAACAGAACCATGCTGCTAACAGAACCTTGCTGCTAACAGGACCATGCTGCTAACAGACCCACTCTACTAACAGACCCACTCTACTAACAAGACCACGCTGCTAACAGAACCTTGCTGCTAACAGGACCATGCTACTAACAGACCCACTCTGCTAACAAGACCACGCTGCTAACAGGAACATGCTGCTAACAGAACCATGCTGCTAACAGAACCATGCTGCTAACAGAACCATGCTGCTAACAGGACCATGCTGCTAACAGGACCATACTACTAACAGAAGCTTGCTGCTAACAGTACTATGCTGCTAACAGTACCATGCTGCTAACAGGACCTTGCTGCTAACAGGACTTTGCTGCTAACAAAACTATGCTGCTAACAGGACCATACTGCTAACAGAGCCTTGATGCTAACAAAACTATGCTGCCAACAGGACCATACTGCTAACAGAGCCTTGATGCTAACAAAACTATGCTGCTAAGAGGACCATACTGCTAACAGAGCCTTGATGCTAACAAAACTATGCTGCTAACAGGACCACACTGCTAACAGGACCACACTGCTAACAGGACCACGCTGCTAACAGAACCACACTGCTAACAGGACCACTCTGCTAACAGTAACAGTGTTTTTATAACACAATCTATTTTAATTGTTTTTGTTGTTTATTGTTGTCCATCAAACAGGTCTCTCTTGAAACTGAGTCCTCGTGACTTAAATACCTGAAAGTTTTTAGTCTGAAAACAGTCGTGCTGCAGCCAAGATGCTCAGCAGATTCTAGTTCGATTGACAATAAGTAATAAATCCTCCACATGTGAGAGACACCTGAGTGGAGCAACTGGAAGCTTCCGGTGAACAGGTGGCCACGACACGTGGACATGGTGAGAAGTTCAAACGGTGACTCGCTGGTCCCAGGTCTGTCACACTGCGGTGGATGGATCCACGGATCAGGACCTCGTCCACAGTAATGAGGCTGTTGCTTCGCTCAGTTGTGGTGAAGTTGAGTTGAAAGGCAAAGCTCTGGATTTACTGGAATGTTGGTGTTCCAACCCTCACCTGTGGTCAGGAGGTTTGAATCAGGAGCGAACAAATTGGATCCTGGCTGAAATGAGCGCCGCCTTACAGGTCGCGTGAGGAACTTCTGCTCCTCTGCATCAAAAGGAGGTCCGTCTGGTCAGCACCTCCTTTTGGAGGCTCTCCTGGCACATTCTCCTGGGAAGAGACCTGGAACTCTCTGGAGGGTCATGGTGGGACTTATACAGAGACTTCCTGTGCAATGAAGATACTCAGAGCTCTTTACAATCTGTGCCCTCATTTACCTCCAACACGCACATCCACACATCTGCTATAATCCCAGCCTCAGCTCAGTGGGATTAACCAGTTCACACAATCCAGGCAGCATCTACCAGAGCTCTACAAAGACTAACCAGAGCTTCATCACATCCATGCACCGATGGAGCACACATCGGAGGCAATGAGGGTTCAGTGTCTTGCCCAGGGACACGTCAACATGTGACTGCTGGTGGAATTGAACCCTCAACTCTCCCACTGGAGGACGACCGCTCCAACCACTCATCCACATCTGCCCAGCTGTCATAGATCCTGTCTGGTCAGGGAACGAAGAGCGTCTCTGGGGAGAGGGAGGTCTGGGTTTTTCTCCTGGACCTGCTTGGGGGGGGGGGG
>JAVCKU010000088.1:10231454-10242929 GCA_032273985.1 Hypsolebias coamazonicus
TGTAGATTAATTTAAGCTTTAGCTACTGTTTAGCTGGGGTTACATTTAAGACTTGCTCCTTTTAGCTTGTGCTCTGAACGTTTCACTCCTTGTCCTGGTGCAGTTTTCTGCTGCAGGTTCTGGACCCAGCCACGTCTGGCTGGACTTGTTCTCGGCTCATTCATCATCCTATCGACCCGTTAGCTAATAACAAGCCGAACGTTTCTGTTGCCTGAAGGAGCGCCCGTGAGGACGAGGTCTGAATAAAACATGGAGGACAGGTCAACGCTGTTTTCTCCCATTTCGGCCATGTCCTTGAACTCACCACGCTGATGTTGAAGGCGTACAGGAGGTCAAAGGGCAGCGCCGCCATCAGATCCACGAAGAGCCAGGAGGTGGCGTAGTGGAGGCAGATGGAGCGGGCGTCGTACACCACCTGACCCGACGTGCTCACGTAGCTGGTTCTGAAGTTCAGCACGATGTCTGCTCCAACACACCAGAGTCACAAACAGCTGACCGCCACGCCAAGAAAATTAACAATTTACACTCTTTCAAGTGGAAGAAAAACATTTCGGCTGCTTCAACAGCCGAATATGTCGGAAAGTTCGGCTCGTTCACAACTTTATAGTCCCGGCTCTTCATTTTTCTAACTTTAGTTTTATTTATTTAACTTTATTTACATTTTCCTCAATGGAGTTCTACAAATCTTTAATTTTCAGCTCTTTCGCTGTTTTCAGTCAGTTTCCCCTTTTGCTATTGATTTGGTAAATGTAGCTTTTAGATACTGTTTTATGTTTAGCTTTTAGTTAAATTTTAATATTTATATCAATTATATATTTTAATTTTTAGCTACTATTTATATATTTTTGGTGGTTTTAGTTTTAGCCTTTTTTATACTGTATTTGTAAGTTTAAGCTACTGTTTTAATTATTTTGGTTTATAGCTATTGATTAACTCCTAGATTTTAGCTCATGTATTGTTAATTTTAGCTACTGTTTACTTGTTATAGCTACTAGTTTAAAATTTCAGCTCTTAGCTACTGTTTTACCAAGTACAGCAATTAGATACTGTTTTTCTTATTTTTTATTTATGTTGTATTTTTTATTTGTTTTAACTTTTAGCTACTAATTTGCTCATTTTAAATTTTAGCTACTGTATGGAAATTTAGGCTACTGTTTTAATACTTTTAGTTTATAGTTATTGATGTTCTAATTTTAGCTTTTAGCTTCTGTCTTGCTAGGTTTAGCTACTGTTTACTTGTTATAGCGACTAATTTAGAAATTTCAGCTTTTAGTTATTGTTTTACTGTTTGAAGCTTTGATGTGTTTTGTTTTTGTTACTGGTTTAATATTTATATAATTATAGATTTTTTTTATTTTTAGCTGCTATTTAGATATTTTTGGTTTTACCTTGTGTTTTAGTGGTTTTAGTTTTAGCTTTTAGCCACTGATTTGTCGAATTTGTAGGTTTAAGCTATTGATTTACTCATTTTAGCTTTTAGCTCCTATCTTGCAAATTTTACCTACACGTTTTCCAGATGTTAGCATTTAGCTACAGTTTCAACATTTCAATAAATCTTAATTTTGGTTTAAAGATACTGTTTCAGACATTTTAGTTTCGTTTTACCAGTTTTAGCTTTTAGTTACTGTTTTTCCAAATTGAAGGTTTAAGCTACTGTTTCAATAGTTTTGGTTTATAGCTATTGATTTGCTAATTTTAGCATTTAGCTTCTGTCTTGCTAGGTTTAGCTACTGCTTACTTGTTATAATTATAGAAATTTCAGCTTTTAGCTACTGTTATTAATTATAGCGATTAGATACTTTTTTGTTGTTTTTATTTATGTTGTGATTCTTTTATGTGTTAATAGCTTTTAGCTACTAATTTGCTCAATTAAATTTTTAGCTACTGTTTGGAAGTTTAAGCTACTGATCTTCACTTACGCAGCAAAACATTTTTAGCTGTTTCCAAAATTTTGATTTTACCTACATTTTTGTCTAGTTTCTAACAACTGTTTTGGTGGTTCAAGCTTTTAGCTAGTATTTTGCTAGTACTGACAGGTTTCGCACATGTTTAGCTAATGTGGCCTCAGGTGGACCCAGACTACAGAGACAAACTGGATTCAGTCAGACCAGTTTGTTCCACGTCAGTTTGACCCAGTTTGTGCCGACAGATGGACCGATCACTCGGACCTTCGGCCATTTGTTGGACAAACACTAAAGCTCAAGCTAAAGGGCTAGATCAGGCAGTCTTGTGTGTAAAAGCTACGAATAATCATTATCTTACCTGTCATACAAATAATTAATTTAGACCAGACTGACAAGTTCTTTACGTCTTCAGACCGCAGCCACAGAAAGACATTAGTTAAGAGTTACGGGAATCAAACCGCCTCCGTCTTCTGCCGCTTAGCCACAGTCCGGTCTTAGAGGCACCAGGTCCAGGAGAAGAACCCAGCCCACCTCCTTCTACTCAGAGACACCATCCAGCTCCTCTAGGGGTCTCTTCTCAGTGGGACATGACTAGAAAACCTCCAAAGGGAGGCGTCCTGATCAGAGGAACCTCCTCATCGACTCCTTTAGACGCAGAGGAGCAGCTCTACTCCGAGCTCCCCCCAGATGATGGAGCTCCACCTCCCTACTCTGACCGCAGGAGAGGAGGTGGCCTCGACTCAAAACACAGCATTTTTGGAAATGATGGCATTCATTTTGCTCAGTTACTTGTGGTAAAGCATTTTGGCGTCCACTCAGTGACGCCTTATCTGAGGCAGCATCAGTTCTGTGGAAAACTACCGGGGCGAAAAAAGCCGTGCTGAAACTGGACGATGGACAAAAGACCAATGTGACGTGCTTCACTTGCTGTTGCTCCAACTAAAAAAAGACTTGACTCCAGCCACATATATAAGAGGTCTTCTAGGTTCTACGACTGGTAAAAATTTGACAAGTGGGGATTTTAAGGCTTCAGTTTGAAGCACCTGTGGATTATTGTCCAGTTTAAAGAGTTAATTAAGGAAGAAAAACTGATTTTATTGGAATATAGCCATCAGGAGGGGTTTCTCTTAAAATGAGGACGTATCTGATTGGCTTTGAGTAAAAACTGTGGTGACGCTAAAGCAAAACACCTCAAATAACTTTGTCGTGTCTGAAGAAGTTGAAGTCCAACTCACCGATGATGAAGAGGATCTCCACCAGGATGTCGCTGACGCTCGGAGGGCTCCGAGCCGCCGCGCCACCGTCCTCTCGGATCTCCACGGCGGTGAAGCAGACGTTGTAGGGGACGGTGACGGCTACGTAGAAGGTGGCCAACAAGATCAGCCAATCCCACCCTGCCTTGAACGCACCGTAGTGCAGGAGGATGAAGCGGGACTTCTGGACGTCAGCCACCTTGTACTCGGGGATCGGGTTGGCGTTGGCTCCAAAAACGCTCTTCGAACGTGAACAATCCAAAACCAGAACGAACATATTAGACGTCTTTTTGTTTTGAGACAGAGACATAAAAGATGACGATGTCGTCGTTAGAAACTTTAAGACTTGGCTCTCACGTTGTTGAGCTTCAGTTTGCTCTTGGTCTTGTCCTGTTTCTGGAGGTGTCCGGACAGCTGGTAGAGGACGGCCCGACTGCGACGGCGCTCCATGTTGCACCCAGAAGGCCGGTTGATCGGGTGGATCTCAAGACCGGTTTCCTCATCTGAAAAGGTCACAGTGGACTGAATGCAGTAAACATCAACTTTATTCTACCAGGCAAGACACGAAGATCGGATTCTCTTTCACAGTGTCGACCTGGCAAGTACCGACAGTTTGTATTGTCCCGTTTTACCAATCAACCATGACGTCCGTTACACCGGTCTGCAGGAACGTATCCCTGCCTTCCAGAGATTTTTAGGGATTCATTGTCAAAGTGTTTTGGTTCTGCTCCGTGGAGCCCCAGGCAGCTGACTGTTAGAAGAAGGCTTTAAAATATTAAAGTTTGAATTATGTGGACTTAGCATCCCCAGACGTTCCCTCACGAGGGCTGTGAACACGTTTTAACAGAATAATGCTGACTCAGCGTTCACATTATTGTTTTACTTTCCACTCCGTTCTTTGCCACTACCTTCGTCTGCAGAACGTTGGGCTCATTCGGGTGATCAACGCTGTGACTTCAGGCTTTTGTATATTTTATACCTTTTAAAATACGGATGTTGTCCCCAAAGAAATACACCAAGAGATCTTTGTACAGTATCCTTTAAAATATCATTCTCCTTACAATTAGCCTTAAGCAGATTTGCTGTTTTTGCCCTCTCGTGCTACTTTTAGCTTTTAACCGTTGCTTTTAGGTAACATTCTGCTACTATATTGGTTAGCTAGTCTTTTGCACTATCATATTGCTACCTATATTTTTAACTAGCCTTAAGCTATTTGTAGTTTCTGCTAGAATTTTTTTGTCAGTTCATTTTGCAATTTCTAGTTTTTAGCTAGCATTTAACCACATTTTGCTTAAAGAACAAATTTAGCTAAGTTTAGCTAATAATTTGCTGCATTTAGTTAGCATTACGCTACTTTATAAATTTAGCTAGCCTTTTTGTACTTTCAGCTTTTAGATAGTCTTTCACTACCATAAGCTTTCAGCTAGCATATTGTAACTTATAGTTTTTAGCTAATATTTTGCTAGTTGTAATTTTTGCTAGCATGTGTCAGTTTTAACTAGCTAGTATTTAGCCACATTTAGTTTAAATAATACATTGAGCTACTTTTAGCTAACAATTTGCTGCTTTTAGTTAGCAGTTTAGCAGTATGCTACTTTATAAATTTAGCTAGCTTTTGGTACTTTCAGCTTTTAAATAGCCTATTTATAGCTTTCCGCTAGCATATTGGTACTTAAAGCTTTCAGATAGCATATTGTTACTTATAGCTTTAAGCTAGCATATTGTTACTTCTAGCTTTCAGCTAGCATATTGTTACTTATAGCTTTCAGCTAGCATATTGTTACTTATAGCTTTCAGCTAGCATAATGCTATTTATAGCTTTCAGCTAGCATATTGCTAGTTATACAGCTAGCATATTGCTACTTATAGCTTTCAGCTAGCATATTGCTACTTATAGCCTTCAGTAAACATATTGCTACTTATAGCTTTCAGCTAGCATTTTGTTACTTATAGCTTTCAACTAGCACATTGCTACTTATAGCTTTAAGCTAGCAAATTGCTACTTATAGCTTTCAGCTAGCATATAGCTACTTATAGCTTTCAGCTAGCATACTGCTACTTGTAGCTTTTGCTAGCATACTGCTACTTTTAGCTTTTGCTAGAGTTTATCTACTTGTAGGTTTTAGCTTATGTTCTGCATCTTTTTGCTTTAGGGACTCTGTTTCAGCTTCTTCAGACATTCTGCTCATATTTTTTTGCTCCTCATACTTTGAACAGTAACGTAGGCGAAATGAAGCCAACGCTGCGACCCGTTCAGAACTGGGCTGCTGACAGACTCCAGGCTTCCTATTGGCTGCTGCACACAAGCTCTCAGCTGCTGCAGACAAACTCTCGGCTGCTGCAGACAAACTATCGGCTGCTGCAGACAAACTATCGGCTGCATAGTCTTCACTCATTCATTTCACCAGAATGAAAGTGGAATTGGACTTCTCTACTCACCGGTGTCGGATTCATGGCCACGGTCCAGGACTTTACTCTCTGTGATGTCCTTGTGTGAGACGAGGAACAGAACCACCTCACTCTTCTCGTTCTTGATGGGAACTATGTCCAACAAGCACCAGAACTTGGAGCCTTTTCAAGGAGACAGTTTGTGTCAAACAAAGAGTCGTTCATGCATCGAGTGATGGGCTTGGACAGCAGCCTTTACCGCTCTTCTTGTACAGGATGATCTCGGTCTTGAACTCCCGGCGTTCATCCAGGGCCTTCTGCATCTGCGAGGTGATGCGGTCGCCGGTCTCGCTGCCGTACAGGAAGTGACACATGCAGCTCTTCTGCATCAGCTCGCCGCGGGCGAAGCCGCTCAGCTCGCAGAACCCGTCCGAGCAGTAGACGATGGGGTAGAGAGACTGGACCTGAGCGTTCCCGAGGACGAAGTTACTGTCTGAGGACAGGGAGGACGGGGACACAGAGGTTCAGACAGAAGACCACACATCTGCTCAAACAAGAAGGCCCCAACCTGAATTCCCCCAAGATTTCAACTGAAGTCACAAAGCACTCGACTCATAAACAGCTTGTTTTTTTTTTCTGTCTCGTTCTCTATTTGGGTCAAGAAAAGTGTCTCATCAGCCTCTGAAGAGCAGTCCTCCAGAATTCATCAAGCCTGCTGCGTTTCAACGACCGTCATCCATTTTTCACCTCCTTCTGTTTTACTGCTCATCATATCTGATTTGGCTCTCGTGCACGTCTAATATTCTGCTTTTATTCCCTCGGCAACACTTCAAATCCCACATAATAAATTCACTTGAATTAAAAATTGATGCAGCTACATGCTGCACACCTTGATGTTCACCCAATGATTACTTTCTCGAGGTTTACACGGACATTTACGTTTTCTCCCGTCTTTCATGGCAGCGAGCAATAAAAACCTGAAAGAGTAACCAGTGGTCACTGCAGTGGACAGATATTTAAAAGCCATTTTCTTGCACATGTATGGATTTTTGTGTTATAGCTGCACATGAACCACTACAGTGGACACTACAGCATCATAAAGTACACTGCCATCTACTGACCATCCGCTGCAAGTGCAGTATTTTGAAGCTGTTAGCTTTTAGCTAGTTGGCTACTATGCTACATCGTCTCCAACAAACACAGCTGTTTGTCAGAAGTTTAAAAAAAAACAGACGCTGCAGATAATTAAAGTTTAATTAACGAACTTCGTCATTCTGAAATTAAGCATCAAATTTTAACGTCTATTTTCTTCATTTTAGTTCTTTAAGATCTTCAGTTTGAAATGCTCCAGAACCAGAAGCCATAAATGACGCCTTGTTTTCGGTCAAAGTTCACAGTCGTCCAGTGATCGGACATGGAGTATTTTTTAAATTATTATTATTATTTTTTTTTACTGTTATTATTATTTCAAACTTGACTCGTGCACAATGCTGGTGAGCACTTTGTTTTTCACTGTTACGGAACCGGTTGACCACTGAGCTGCTGCACGTTTTCAGTTGAGCGAACAAGAGTCGGCCGTTCTCAGCCCTGGACTCTTCAGCCTGCATGCACGTGGCTTCGCTGCTTGTATCAAGTGTTTACCATGTTTCCCCTACCATTATACAAGCAGGGCGCCCCACCCTGTCAAAACGAGTGCCCTGCCTACTGGACATCCCCCCCACCCCCGTCGACAACTGCCGGCATAGACATCATGCTAGCGGCGCACAATTCAGATGCGCTCGCTAAAACACTGTGTATGGAGGTTGCATTCACGTCCCTCATGCTGATCCACTTCCATACCACCCCCACACCCCGCTCGTAAACTGTCTGTACAAACAACGCAAGACAAATGTCTCCCCCCACCAACAAAAATCATGGAAGATATGATCGCCCTGCCAAGGCAAGGGAACTAGAGGAAACACTGTTGACTCATGCACAAAGCAAGTGTGGCGTTCCAGCTGAAGAACAGATGGGACTCCAGACCTGATGGACACACCTCTTCAGGTAAGTTCCCGCCCACTCTCTGTGATTTTCAACATAAAAATAAAAAATAAAGAGATTGAGGTTAAACTAAAAAAAAAAGCCTCACTGAAAGGAATACGTTTTGTGATTTAGGATCAAACAGTGCATTTATAATGGGATTTCAATGTGGTGGATTTCCCCACTAAAGAACACAAGAGGGCAGTAATGTTCCTGTGAGGTCATGGGACCTTATGTAACAATTCGGACAAAATTAAATAATTTTCAAACGATTTTTCAGCTTCATCAGAAATATTTGTGCTTATTGATAATAACCCATAAATGAATAAATTAAAAACGTGGCTAATGTTTCCCGTTGGGGTTTCCTGAGGGTTAAACATGACACAGACACTTTTCATAAGCTAAAACCAGAATTATCTGAAGCTTTTTGTTCATTTATTCTAAAAAAAACAATCCTACCCAAATGAGTGACAAGTCAAGAAGCATACTCTTAGTGAATTTAAAGATTATTCTCACCACCGTGCTAAAAAAATGCTTTTATAGAGTTTTTTGTTGCTTGAGGAAATTGTCCTCCTTTTTGTGGCCACGGCACAAAACGCCGTGTCCAATTGTGACTCAAAAGGGACGACTCGGGAGAATAAGTCTACGCTTTGGGCCATGAAAAAACATCTTGTGAAAATGGTTTGACAAGCCTAAGTTATGGAAACAAGCATGAATGAGTCATGATGAAATGCAGCAAAGGTACAACTGGTGACTCGCAAGACATCCGTCTGAACGCGCTCTTTAAAGTGGGTCCATGAATGAATCTGGAGCGGCACTTTGAAGGATGTGAGCAATAAGACGAAGAAGCGACTGAACGGAGAACAGAGTGGGGGATTAGAGGGAGAAGGGATGAGCATGAAGTGAAGACAATGAAGGTTGATGATCCGTGCGTGAACGTGGACACCCCGTCACACAAACTGCCTTTCAGGGCTGAGGTCCATCTCCCTGAGACGCATCAGGTAAACGTCGCCGTCTGTGAGGAATCGTTGTTTTAATAAAAACAACAGCTTGGAGATGTTTAAAGACACCGTCAGACATTTTGGTTGTACAAACGCAGTTCAGAAAAGTTGCGTAAAGTCGAAATAAAACCTAAACGCCATGATTTGCAAATCTCATAAACTTGTATTCTATTGACTTAGCAACAAAGAAAACGTCCCATTTTTAAAAAAAAAAAAAAACGATGAGTTCATTTTGAATTTGATGGTAGCAACTCGTTTAAAAAAAAAAAAAAGACGTACATGGTCAAGAAAAGGCTGTAAAAGTAAAAAAGTACCCATAAGAAAAGAGCTGGACTCCCTTCTTAAGGGCTCTCCACCGTGAACTATCTCGCATGAAAACTTGGTGATAATTTTACACCGGATGTCCCTGACTCAACCACAGACACCGAGCTACCACAGCCCTCTGTGTGGAGCAGGGAGCTGACATCAAGGGCGCCCGGAGGAGCAAATGACGGGGGTTAAGGGCCTTGCTCAAGGGCCCAGGGTGGGGCAGATGGTGTGGGAGTTTCACCTTTTCCTGCCCACATTTTATTGTCTGTATGGGGGAGTTGAACCGGCAACCTTCCTATCACAGGCCCTAGTGGAACAATTTCAGAATAAAGTTCCTGAATAAAGACTTTGAATCTCCATCATCTCCAGTTCATAATCTAATCAACAGATTAGAATAATCTGAATAAATCTGAGCTCAAAGGATGAGGCCCCCAGGGGCCCCCGCATTAAACCAGGTCTTAAAAACATAGTAAACGTTTAAATATTATCTGATTAAATATTTAAAATTTAAAATGAATAAACTAAAATATAAATAAATTAAAAAAATTAAAAATAAAATTTAAATAAATAAATATTTTAAGATTGAACAGGTCCAAATCTTAAGTCCTGTTTGGAAACCACGGATGTCACGTCCTCTGAACTAAAGAGGAGAGGGACTATCCAGCCCACAGTTCAAATAGCTGCCTCTCTGATGGTATAGGGGTGCATTATTGTCTCTAACATGAGCAGCTGACACATCCTAAACATTTTCACGTGTTGCTCAGAGCTCCAGTCAGTGAACCGGTGCTTAAAACCTTAAAATAGTCTAATTAAAAACCTCCTAGCTGAAATCAGCTAAAACTTTAAATTTCTCATTTCAAAAAAAGCCAAAAACTTAAAGAAAGCTAAATATTTTAAAGTCTACAAAAGTCACAAGTAAATGAGCTGAATGTTTTTGAATGTCCAAAATTGCTGAAAGCAGTTAGACGTGGAAACGTGAGACTCGGCGTACTCACTGCCTCTCTGATGGTATGGGGGTGCATTAGTGCCTCTGGCCTGGACAGCTGAAGACCGTAACTGGGCCGTGTGGACGTGACTCTGACGCAGCCAGAGAAACAAGGCCTCCTTCGGCTTTTGAACCGGTTAACGAGCAGAACCGAGCGAATGTGAGAATGTTGAGGAGCAGGGAGTCCGTTCAGTGACGGAACAACGGCGGCGCTTTAACGTTTGGCAGAAACAGCTTTCAGTCCTCGACTGGAGCTGAGAAGTGTCAAAGAAAAGAGCAACCGTTTCCTCTCAGAAACAACCGGAGCGGTGGCTTGAGAACTGCGCAGAGTGTTTGAGCAGCAGCAAATCATCCTTATTACCTCGTTTCCTTCCAGGCCTCAGCACGACGCCGAGGCGCGGCCTGGAGCCGAGTTCGCCTTCGAACCCTGAATCAAATCACACGAGGTTTTAACTCCGTTCTCAGGTGAGGCGGCCGCTTCGCTAAAACACGTTTCCCGTTACCGTGGCAACGAGCGCAGAAGACGCCAAACCTCGGCTGTAACGTCGTAAGACAAGAGCAACGACCGGGAGCGCTGATCTCCCGCCGCTGTTTCAAATGGGATATTTTGCTAACAGACGTGGAAAAATGTGTTTATTAAAATAAACATTGTCAGTTTAATGAATCGTTCAGCAGTTTGATGCTTCAGCGCAGCTCTGATGCCGGAGGACACGTTAGCGTTTCACGGAGACCTCCGGGGTTTAAAAAGATTTAAAAGTGTTTGATGTTGGGGGAAAGAGACGAGGCTTTTATTCAGATGATTTATTTTCCTTCTCCTTCTCGGCCGCAGGACCTGCCCGAGTCCCATCAAGAGTTATTTAAACCAAAGATGACTTCCCGTCACGCTGGGATCTATATTTATTTATTTCCAAATGTATTAGTTCTATTCAGTGTGCCAGGCGGAACGCCGTGTGGCGGGAACAGCAGAGGCCCTCGGGCTCAGGACTCGAGCAGCTCCGGGGATCCCCGGCACCTCGTCACCATGGAAACCACCAGGAAGTCATTGCCATTGTTACCGGATTTTAACGGTTCAGGGGTTTGGTTACACGAAGGACGCAGCCGTCCATGTTCAGTCAGCTCATCTGCATGGTTTCTTTTTTTTGCTGAGACGTTTCGTCCTTCATCCAAAGGACTTCTTCAGTCTGAGGTGCCACAAACAAACTGAGTCTCACAAGCTGCCATCGATATGAGGCGAAACATTCTGACAGCTTGATTCCTGCGCTGGTTTTCTCTCAAAAACAAAAAGTAGCAGGAAGCAACGAAAAGCCGAAGGCTTAAAATGCTATGATTTGATCAGCTAAAATAACTTGTTTCTTATTCACAAAGATACAAATTAAACATATTAAATGTTTAATCTAAGAAATTAATATTTGTTTCACTTTTCTAAGCTAAAGATCACAAAACCGTAGGAAGATGCTAATGTTAGCAACACCATAACTAAAAACTAAAACCCACAAAACTGTAGCAAAATGCTGACTTTAGTAACACCATATCTGAGGGCCATTGATTACAGTGACATTATCTACATGAACGCTCCTACAAGCACCTGCAGATGTTGGATGCTGTCTATCACGGTG
>JAVCKU010000088.1:10383446-10401706 GCA_032273985.1 Hypsolebias coamazonicus
GTCTGTGGGAGGAAACTGGAGTACCTGGAGAAAACCCACACATGCACAGAGAGAACATGCAAACTCCACCCAGAAAGACCTCCGGCCGGGATTTCATCCGGCAACCTTCCAGCTGAGAGTCGACAGCTCTACAGAGCCACCGCTGCCTACCTTAAGGTTTTATTTGAGAAAAACTTGCTTCTTGTGCCAGTCCTTAGTCCAGTGGTGTAGACCCCTGCATAATGTTGTTTTTTAATCCCCGTATCGAAGAGGAGACTTGAAATGATGTGCATCTATCTTGCGATTATAACTTAAAAAATATTCTATTTTGGTGCGTGGCTACATTTGGACTTAAGATTCCTTTCGAATGAATGAATGAATGAAAACTAGGTGGCCAAAGCAAAATTCAAGATTGCCACCACCATATATAAATGTGTGTATGTGCCCCAATCATTTGAGGAAACTGTTCTTTCTAATTTTATATTGCTTACATGTAGTTTATTCCAATAACTGGAGTGGCCATAGATTAATCCATGAGGGCCAAGGCCACCATTGGGCCCCCTGCTGGCTCCACCCCTGGTGGTGGACAGGATCCGTCACTCTGCTGCCTCAGAAGAGACTTCAAGCGCCCGAACGAGTCCACGCAGATGAATGTCCAGTCGGAGACGGCCTGAGGTGGAACGTTGCTCATTTCAGTCCTGTGTCCCCAGCAGAGTGTAAAGCTGTGATTTAAACTTTACACTCCGTAACTTTACACTCACTCAATAAAAAAAGGCAAGTTTTCATCTTTTGGGTAGAAAGCTTTTATTTTGAAAGTGACAAAATTTCTGGTTAAATGGCTGAAAATACAAAACCAGTTTGAACACATTCCTGTTCTGATAATTGCAAACTCCACCAAACGCCTCAAGATCTACGAACGTTAAAAATAAATTAACTGCGTCGTGTTTCGGAGTCAAAGTGACTCCAGATACATAAATATTTGTTTCTCTCGTCTGAAAACTTCCCAAAGAGGAAATTTCACGTTTATCAAGTCAATAAAACTCTTTTCTCGATCTCAGTCCAGTTTTTAAACCATCGTAGATGAAAACTAAATGAAAACAACGTTAATGAATAAAATCAGTTTTGAAACTGATGACGGCGAACTGGGAACATTTTTCATGAGTAACCCAAGACGACGTCGAAAAGTGTTCATTATAAAAATAAAGTATTAATTTACAGGGAAGACTGCCTTGGGAGGCTCCGCCTTCTCATTGGTCCTTAGATCCATGGTTCCTAACACTGGTCCTTGAGGAACGCCATCCTGTATGTTTCAGTTGTTTCCTGGTCCAACACGTTCAGTGAATTAATCACCCGTTCATTCAGATCAGGTGTCAAAGCAGGGAAACAAGTAAAACATGCAGGATGGCGTTCCTCAAGGACCACGGTTGGGAACCTCCAGTTCTCCTCGGGTGGGCTCACTTCAGCTGTTTGGGACGTAGATCGCCATCTGCGCAGCAAAAAGCAAGTCTCAGCTTCTTTAGCGTCCTGTCAGTCAAGACACGGGGCGAACTGAGCCCAGGAGTTTGGAGAGTTCTGTTTGGTCCTCGCAGACCAGAAGTCCGGGTGGTCCTGGTACCATTTCACTGTGGGACCAAAAGAGAGAGAGGTAAGCAACGTTGCACAGAGAGGACTTGATGGTTCTGGGGTTGGTGGAGGACCTGTCTGCGTGATTCCTTCAGCCCAGGAGACCTCCGCCCTCCAGCCCAGCTGCTGCAGCTTCTCGCACCGGATCGGGTACCGCAGGTCGACTTGCGGCCTTCCACACCAAACAAAATGTTTAACCTCAGCGTTGCGGTCGGGCCGCGTCTACTTCCTGAAAGTGGTTCGCTCACCTGTCGGGCACGAACTCCAGCCAGTCGTTCACCTCAGACCTGGGCACGTTCTTGACCTGGAACAGATCCGGGAACAGATTTACGAGCCGACGTTACCGACAGACGCTGCGATCGAATAAAACCCACCATCCTGACGAGCTCCTGCGCCAGCTGCGCGATTGGGATCTCGAAGCTCGTCCCCACGTTGTAGATTTCTCCCGCGACGCCTTTCTCCAGGACCAGCAGGAAGGCGTCGACGGCGTCGCTGACGAACAGGAAGTGGCGGGAAACGGGGAGGGTTCCCTGAACGGTGCTGCGGCAGAGAAGAAACCACGTTCACTCTCGTGTCGGGTCTTACTCGGACTAATGCTGACGCCGAGGTGCGGAGAGACCATTTGTTGTTCTCCTGCAGGAGGGTGAGGAACCTGGGGATCACCTGAAACACCAAGATTCATCAGACCAGCCTCAAACCTGCAGACGCAGCGATAATAAAACCGAGCCCATACCTTCTCCGTGTACTGCCGAGGCCCGTACACGTTGTTGCTCCTGGTGATAATGACGGGAAACTGGCGACACAAACGGCAGGACATGAATCGGATCCGAGTCCAGATGGACACGGTCCAAGCTGAGACAATTTACCTGATACTTGTCCCAGTAGGACCGGACCAGGCGCTCAGCGGCTGCTTTGGTGGCGGCGTACGGGTTGGTCGGCCTCAACGGGCTGGACTCGTCAAACACCTGGAGGAGGGACGAGACGATCCACCAGAACATTCACAGGTCCGTTCATGAACCGGGTCAGAAACATTCATTCGACCTTTATTCATCCAGGTTGGTCTCAGTGAGTCACGAGGACTCGGTTTCAAGAGAGACCCGTTTGAGACTGATATACGACCCGATGCAACACCAACACGTGTTGTTAAAGAACGCCTCAGCAGCAGGTATCATCAGCAAAGAGAGGCATCTTATATAAACTGTAAAGAGAGTGGGTCCTAAGATTGAGCCTTGAGGTACACCATTATTGATAGTTAAAAGTAAAAGCACTGACTTCCCCCCGGCTGCCTCCGTAGACCTCGTCGCTGCTGACGTAGATGAAGCGCCGCGGCTGGCGTGGAGCCCGGTGGGCGGCGTCCAGCAGGACCCTGGTCCCGTCCACGTTGACCCGCTGGAAGCTGGAGGACGACTCGAACGAGGACTCTGGGGACGAGGGGGCAAACGTCAGGCCGGAGCTGAAACCGGAGCGGGTCACCGCCCGAGCTGCCGCTCACCTACGTGGGTCTTGGCCGCCAGGTGAAAGACGACGTCGACGTCCGCCGTGCTGAAGATGTGGTCCAGCAGCCGGGAGTTGCACACGTCCCCCTGTTGGACGTCCAAACACAACGTCTTCCTTCAGACTGTCCCACTCCACATTTACAGAAACTTTTCACAGTTTACCCAAATGAAGGTGTAGTTCTTTCTGCCTTCAACGCTCTCCAGGCTCCTGGGGCTGTGGCAGTAATCCAGCTGTGACAACATCCAGATGTTACTGGATTATTAACTTGAACACAAATAAAACGCACAGTGACTTACATTATCCAGATTAATAATCCTCCAGTCAGGATGAGTGTTGACCAGTGAGCACACCAGATGAGAGCCGCTGGAAATGCACATTTGAAAGGTTTGATCTGGAAGTGTGTTTTATTTTTAAATAAAGTGTTACATTCTTACAAAACTCACATGAATCCGGAGCCTCCTGTCACTAAAACCGTCCTGGTGAAGTCCATCTTCTGGTCTTCCGTCAGCTCTCACTTTAAGATTAAACACAAATCGTCATTTTGTTGAGTTTCGTTCACTAATAAAATAAAATAAACTCCTTAATCTTCCTCCGTTGGCTTCGGTGGCGCACGACAGTCACCGGTGTTTTACGGCACTGTTGACACGTAGAGTGGGCGGGACAATTAGCGCGTTCTGCTGTCTGACTGGCTATGATACGTGACGTAAGACTCTCCACGTAGCTTGATTGGTCAATTCCCAGATCAGCTCGTTGGAGCGACGTCATCTTTTCAAGTGAGAGAAAGTACTCGTTGTTTCCGGTTGTTTTTTTCGAAGTAAGAGTTTTCAATGTCTTACCAAACTTATGATGGTGCCTTTTTGTTTGTGGGGAGTAAACATTTATGACCTACATTTTGCAGCTGTGTAAAAATAAAAAATAAAAATTTGATTGTGGCTCATGCTAAACAACTGGAACCTTTTTATAGGAGTCCTGTCCATGAAAAAAAAACTGTTCAATTTTATTTACTTATTTAAAAGGCCCTGTTAATATTTTTATTCAGGATACTGCACACATTTTAAACTACAGGTTATAATTTCATAAAGTACTCCGCTTCAAATTAAATAATTTCCGCGTTAGGGAACCTTTATTCTGAAGGCCTACACATTCCGTTTCCGGCTCAGCGCTAGCTGCCGCCATCTTGACGCAGCTGTTTACTGTGTTCGTGGCTCATTGAATGTGCGGCTGCTGGTTCGTCTCCCGTGGTGACGCCGCCGCAGCGGAACATGTCGCGGGGTTTAGCTGCTCTCGTGGCCGCGCTGCTGCTCAGCTCCGAGGCCTCCGGGAGAACCGTGCGCGGGCTGTTCACGAGCGAGGCGGCGAGGCACGAGCACGGACAGCTCATCGCTCAGTTCATGTTCCAAGGTAACGATGCTGCTGCTAACGTGTCACTTCAGCTGCTTCTCTTCAGCTGCTTCTCTTCAGCTGCTTCTCTTCAGCTGCTTCTCTTCAGCTTCTCTTCAGCTGCTTCTCTTCAGTTGCTTCTCTTCTGCTTCTCTTCAGCTTCTCTCCAGCTGCTTCTCTTCAGCTGCTCCTCTTCTGCTTCTCTTCAGCTGCTTCTCTTCAGCTTCTCTTCAGCTGCTTCTCTTCAGCTGCTCCTCTTCAGCTTCTCTTCAGCTGCTTCTCTTCAGCTTCTTTTCTTCTGCTGCTCCTCTTCAGCTTCTCTTCAGCTTCTCTTCAGCTGCTCCTCTTCAGCTTCTCTTCAGCTGCTTCTCTTCAGCTGCTCCTCTTCATCTTCTCTTCAGCTGCTCCTCTTCAGCTGCTTCTCTTCAGCTGCTCCTCTCCAGCTTCTTCTCTTCAGCTGCTTCTCTTCAGCTGCTCCTCTTCAGCTCTTCCTCTGATTTTAGCTCATTAGGGTCTAATGATCTCTGCCTGGTCATGTTCAGCTATTTACTTGTGTCTTCAGCTGATATTGTGTCTTCATCACGTCTCGACATCTGTTAGTAATAAATTTTATAAATTGTCAAAATAACTTTATTATTTTGTTAAATGTTCCTTTAACTTTCATCATCAAAATATAAAAAATAATAATTTAAAGAACGAAACCGACATTCAGCTGATGTTAACGCTGTGTTTCAGAAGGTTTTAGCTACAATGTGATGTCATATTTCAAAACATTTACTCTTTCAGCCTTTCTGCTTAAACTTGAGATAAAATAAACAAAATCAATTCAGAGTGCTTAACAGTAGCTAAAGCTAAAACTAGTAAAACAGTGGCCAAAAGCTAAAACTAGTAAAATGGTAGCTAAAAGCTAAAACTAGTAAAACAGTAGCCAAAAGCTAAAACTGTGGCTAAAACTAGTAAAACAGTGGCTAAAAGCTAAAACTAGTAAAACAGTGGCTAAAAGCTAAAACTGGCATAACAGTGGCTAAAACTAGTAAAACAGTGGCCAAAAGCTAAAACTGGCATAACAGTGGCTAAAACTAGTAAAACTGTGGCCAAAAGCTAAAACTAGAAGCTAAAAAAAGGCAAAACGGTAGCTAAAAGCTAAAACTGACATAATAGTGGCTAAAAGCTAAAACTAGTAAAACACAAGTTAATAGCTAAAACTTACAAAACACTAAGACCCAAATTTCACAAACACAGCATCTAAAAACAAAGACCTGCTAAGCGGTTACTAAAAGCTAAAAAAGGCAAAACAGTAGCTAAAAGCTAAAAATGATTCAAAGACCAAAGTTTTTCAGCAGGAAAATTCTGTGAAGGTAAAAGTGAAACTATTTGAAAATGTAAAAATAGTTTCAAAGTCTAAAAGTGCTAGCTGCAGTGTCCGGAAGCAGCCGAATGTTTTGATGTGTGGACGGGTCACACAGCTGAAAGTAGCTGAAGTTTTTAAGGGTGTGAATGTAGATTAAAGCCACAACCTGGTCCTGGTCTCAGCAGGTGGGAACGGTCTGGTGGTGTGCCGTCTGGACCAGCCGGACCTGGCTGCAGAGAAGGGGTCCAGACTGCTGCTGTACCAGGACCTGGACTCGGACCTGGACAACCTGAGCTGCTCCCAGAGGCTCAGCAAAGCCCAGCTCACCGGTAAGAACCCGAGTCCAAAATGGCCGACGTCTGAAGAGACGCAGCAGCGTTCATCTTTCCTTCTCTTCAGTTTCTCTGAGCCAGGAGGAACAGAACCAGACGATCCCGGGTCAGGTTTCTCCCTCGGTCTGGCAGGTCCGGTACGCTGACCGACACACCTGTCAGGTAAACCTTCACATGGTGACGTCACCAACATCTGCTGAGGAGGTCCTGCTCCTCTGCCTGGTCCTTCTGAGAGCACCGTCGGGTTAGCTGTGGCAGCCATCTTGAACTGGACCGGCCCCAGATGTAGTTCAGTCGTAGCAGGTCACCTGAGTTTGAACGAATCCAAACGAACTCAGAGTCAGAGCTCGTAGTCCTGACCTGAAACTAGCTGAAGTTCTTCAGCTGTTAGCAGCTGGAGTTGTATCAAAGAGTTTGTTTATATCTGTTTACAGCAAGCTAACCTTAGTAAAAACTACAAGCTAATGTTAGCTAAACTACAAGCTAACAATAACAAACTACAAGCTAACATTAGTAAAATTACAATCTAGCATCAGAAAAGCTACAAGCTAAAATTAGCAAAACTACAAGCTAACATTAGCAAAGCTACAAGCTAACATTAGCAAAACTACAAGCTGTTATTAGCCAAACAAGCTAGCATTAGCAAAACAACAAGCTAACATTAGCAAAACTCCAAGCTAGCATTAGCAAAAGTACAAAATAACCTTAGCAAAACTACAAGCTAGCATTAGCAAACATACAAACTAACCTTACCAAACTACAAGCTAACATTAGCAAAACTACAAGCTGTCATTAGCAAAACTACAAGCTAGCATTAGCAAAACTACAAGCTATCATTAGCAAAAGTACAAACTAACCTTAGCAAAACTACAATCTAATGTCAGCAAAATTACAAGCTACAAATACCAAACTACAAGCTAATGTTAGCAAAACTATAAGCTAATCTTAACAAAATTATGAGCTGTCATTAGCAAAACTACAAGCTAACCTTAGCAAAACTACAAGCTAACATTAGCAAAACTACAAGCTATCATTAGCAAAACTACAAGCTAGCATTAGCAAAATTACAAGCTAGCATCAGCAAAAGTACAAACTAACCTTAGCAAAACTACAAGCTAATGTCAGCAAAATTACAAGCTGTCATTAGCAAAACTACAAGCTAGCATTAGCAAAACTACAAGCTAGCATTAGCAAAAGTACAAACTAGCCTTAGCAAAGCTACAAGCTCATGTCAGCAAAATTACAAGCTACCAAACAAGAAGCTAACAATAGCAAAACAACAAGCTAATATTAGCAAAACAACAAGCTAACATTAGCAAAACTACAAGCTGTCATTAGCGAAACAACAAGCTAGCATTAGCAAAAGTGCAAACTAACCTTAGCAAAACTACAAGCTCATGTCAGCAAAATTACAAGCTACCAATACCAAACAACAAGCTAATATTAGCAAAACAACAAGCTAACATTAGTAAAACTACAAACTGTCATTAGCGAAACAACAAGCTAGCATTAGCATAAACTACTAGCTAACATTAGCAAACAGCTACACCTGGAGGGTCAGGGAGTGGGATGTTAAAAAGGGACCAGTAACGGAGCAGCACCTTTGACCAGCGGGAGTTTTTTTAAAGTCATTTCATGTTTCAGACATTTTATTTTATTTTATTTACATCACTTCCTTCCTCCAGGAGAGCTCTGTGGCTCCGCCCCCCTCCGACCTCAGCTTCACGCTCCTGCTGCTGAACCCCGACTCAGCTGGGAACCCTTTGGATCAATTCAGCTCCGAGGAGGCAGGTCAGACCCTCCCAGGCCAAAGCCAGCACCCATGAGGACGGGTTGTATCTGATCTATGTGTTGTAGTTCTACATGATCTATGTGTTGTAGTTCTACATGATCTATGTGTTGTAGTTCTACATGATCTATGTGTTGTAGTTCTACACGATCTATGTGTTGTAGTTCTACAGGATCTATGTGTTGTAGTTCTACATGATCTATGTGTTGTAGTTCTACACGATCTATGTGTTGTAGTTCTACATGATCTATGCGTTGTAGTTCTACAGGATATATGTGTTGTAGTTCTACATGATCTATGTGTTGTAGTTCTACAGGATCTATGTGTTGTAGTTCTACACGATCTATGTGTTGTAGTTCTACAGGATCTATGTGTTGTAGTTCTACACGATGCGTTCAGTAATAAGCAGGGGGGCGTTGGTTTTGGATCAGAACCTCAGACCCGTCCACATCATCCATGTGGGTCAGGATGTTTCACCTGGACTCGTTCCTCCCCCAGGACTGCACGGCTTCTACTTCCTGCTGCTGCTCGCCTACTTCATCGCCTGCTGCATCTACGTGCAGCCGCTGCTGCAGGCTCTGAGGAAGGGGGGGCCCATGCACACCGTCCTCAGGGTTCTGACCACCGCGCTGGCTCTGCAGGGCTTCTCCGCCCTCTGCAACTACATCCACCTGTCCAGGTAGGCCCCTCCCCCTCCCCCAGGTGCACAGACGGGTTCACGTGGAGCAGTGTTCTGACCCCCGCTCCTGTTCCTGCAGGTTCTCCAGAGACGGAGCCGGTTCTCCTCTGATGGGCGGCCTGGCGGAGCGTACGTTCTCACGTCCAACCTTTTAGCTGCGCTATCGCCAAGTTAGCATTCGGCTGAGGTTTTCCTCTTTTTAGCTTTGCTTTGTATATTTGTGCATGTTTGAAGTCCTTCCAGCTGTTTTAACAGGATCAAAACCTTCGGCTCGTTCAGGAGACGAGTGCTGTGGCGTTTGGTTTGTGTAACTTTTGTACTTTTTAAATTATTTAACTTAAATTAAAATTAAATAAAAACCTGGAGAACTACAGAAACCTCAGTTTTGTTTTTAATCTGCTTCAGCTACTAGCTTTGTGTTTGTCTTTTTTAGCTACGTTTAGATACAGTTTTGTTTATTTAGCTTAAGTATCTTATTATTATTTTACTTTTAGCATCTTAGTGCTACAGTTCGGCTGTTTTTCCTTTAACTGCAGTTTGGCTAGCTTTAGCTACTGTTGCTGATTCTAGCTTTAGCATCTGTTATATTGTTACTGTATTGCTTCTTTTACCTTTAGTTTGTTTTGCCACTTTTAGCTACTGTTGTTTGTTTGTAGGTTTTAGCTTCAGTTTTGCTAGTTTTAGCTACTGTTTTTCACTGTAAAATCTGTTTTACTAACTTTACCTCTGGCATCTGTTTAGCTACTTTGACTTACTGTTATGCAAGTTTTAGCATCCATTTAGTTGATTTTAGCAACAGTTTTGCTACTTCTAGCTGTGTTTTTTTTTTGGTCATTTTAGTGTTAGCCTTTAGCTAATTTTTGTTACAGTTTTGCTAACGTCTTAGCGTCTAAGTTGCTACGTTTTACTAGTATTGTGCTAATTTTAGCATCAGTTTTGCTAATTTTACTTTTAGCATCTATTTAGCTACTTTTAGTTATTTTGCATAATGTAGCTACATTTCTTATTTTTGCTTTTAGCTACTGTTGTTTTAGCTTTAGCATCTATTAAAACGTTAGTTTTGTTTTGCTACTTTTAGCTACTGTTGCTGATTACAACTACAATTTTTCAGATTTTACCTGGATTCAGCTAAATCTAGCTGCTTTAAAATGTAGCTGTGTTGCTGCCTTTAGCTGCTGTTGTTGCTCTTAGCCTTTAGCTTGTGTTCTCCTCTGACCTGCTTGTTTTAACTTGAATAAATCCGTTTTAGCTTCAAGTTAAAATGGCGGCTCTGAGGTTGTAGGTTTGACCCAGAAGGCGCGGCTGTCTTTGGACATTCCTTCAGTGAGACGTTGTCCTGGTCTCTGTCCTCAGTGTGGGACATGGTGTCCCAGGTGTCCATGCTGTACCTGCTGCTGAGTCTGTGCCTGGGCTGGACTCTGAGCCGGGGCAGGAAGCCTCAGTCCAGACCTCTGCAGTGGGAGCGGTCTCCGGCCTCCACAGCCGTCGCCGTGGGCGGAGTCATCACGCAGGTGGGTGGAGCTACGCACCGACTGTTCAGTGTGAGGAACGATCAGCTGACAGAACCCTGTGGGGTCCAGGGGGCGCTGCTGCTGTGGGAGCAGTACTCCGGGTCTGAGGGGGGTCATCACAGCTACCACGGCCAGCAGAACCTGGCGGGTCTCCTCCTGGTGGGTCTGAGGGTGGTCCTGGCCCTGCTGCTGGCCTCCGTCCTCTACCAGATCATCTCCACGGAGAGGAGCACCCTGAAGAGAGACTTCTACTTCAGCTTCGCCAAGGTACCACACACACACCAGGCACACACCTGGCACGCACCTGGCACGCACCTGGCACACACCTGGCACCTGACGCTGTCTCTGCAGGGCTGCTTCCTGTGGTTCCTCTGTCACCCCGTCCTCGTCCTCACCTCCGGCGTCTTCAACGACCACCAGAGAGAAAAGGTTCAAAAACGTTTTGTCTAAAATTCTCCTCCAACCCGCCGAGATTTGACGTTCTCGTCTCCGCAGGTGGTGACCATCGGCGTGATCCTCTGCCAATCCATCTCCATGGTGGTCCTCTACCAGCTCTTCCTGTCTCGCTCCCTCTACTGGGAGGTGTCCTCCCTGTCCTCCGTGTCTCTGCCGCTCACCATGTCCAGAACCAACCACAGGGGGCGCTACTGAGGACACCGAAGGTCCCCGATACGAGCAGATCTGTGGGGCGGGGCCGAGCTCCAGGAAGTGTTCTCCTGCGCCGCTAGCAGTTTCCCGGGAAGGACGACGACCATCGTCACGGCAACCAGGTTAACAGGAAACCACGAGAACGACGCACGGCCCTCAGCCGGCGAGGCGGACGTCGGGATTCAAACGATTTATTCCTGACGGGACAAACGTAAGAAGTTCTAAAAGCGGAGCCTCGGATGTTCGGACGGTTTGAAACGGCACAAAACGTCGGACAATCAAACTTTTATTTATCAGCCGAAATCTTACAGGTTATAATTAATATAACAGCTGATCCAGCTGTCAGGGTTTGTTGCTGTGTGGACGCGGTCCTGATTGTTTGTGCAGCCAAAGAGATGATTTCCTGCTTCAAGTTGTCCACTGTGAACAGAACCGGATGAGCATTTTATTGTTTTATTTTTTTGACTGTAGCTGCAGAATCCTGCATGAGCCGAACTAATAAAGAGAACCAAAGTTTACTTCGCTTCCATTCCACTCCCAGTCCAAGATGTTCCGACGCTGACGAAGTCGAATGTTTTGTAAAATATTAGATTTTCTAATCTCATAATGGAGCGTAGCCGACGTGTCAAATGGTAACATTTTTAGGAAACGTGTATATAAATATGAGCAAAAAACATCTTAGAAGTAAAGACAGGTTCACCAGGCTGCAAAAAAGCAACTTCCTACATTTGAATGCCCTGACGTCTTCAGTGTTTGGGCTATAATTAAAGATATTGATCAAACGACAGCTTTTCATTCAAGTATTTGTTTTTTTGTTTGTTTTTTTAAGCCTTTGCCGTTCAGTTTCTATTCAGCTCCATTCATGCCTTCAAGTTGCATCAATAAAAGACATTTGTAACTCTTTGTGTCAGATAGATCATGTTTTTAACAGAAAGTGGTGGTGTCTGATCCAAGTGGCAGCATCTACAGAGAGAAAAGGAGAGGACCGAGAGCGCAGCCCTGTGGCACGCCACAAGGGAGAACACTAAAGGAAGACAAATCACCAGTCATGGCATCGTCTGTTGTTCAGTTCGGAGGTGAACCACTCAAGTCCTGAACCAAATTTACCAACGTTAACGATGTAGATGAGACGGGAGGACAGCGGGAAGGACATGATGTCATCATGGACAAGTACTGTGTCCAGATCCAAATCCAGACTGAAAGCAGTAAAATAATCCTGTAAACAAACTACTCAGTCATATTTAATCTGTGGTTTGAGTCTCGTACCTTCGTCTCATAGCGAGCAGGTCCCCGGATGGTTATGAACCTAATCATTTAAATATTCTCTAATCCTTCAGTAACGAGCTTCTTGTCTCAAACCACCTCGTTTACCAGAATGTAAGTTTTAAGAAACTGTCAAATCTCAATGGTTGTGCATTTATTTCCACATACAGTATATTTCTTTTTTTTTTTTTAATCTATTGAGGTATGAAACTTGTGATCATGCCAACTGTAATTAAAATATATATTTTTTAATTACCTTATCCTACTTTCTTTACTGCTAAATGTATCAAATTAAGATTCCAGGGTTTCATCGGGATTTGGAACAAAACAGTTCTGTCAGTGGAGAATAAATTTGTACATAAAGGCGTAAATTGTGCATTAAAATAATTAAATAAATAAAAAAAAATGGTCGTCACGAACAGGATTCGAACCTGTGCGGGGAAACCCCATTGGATTTCGAGTCCAACGCCTTAACCTCTCGGCCACCGTGACCACGCATGCCTCGATACGTCACCATGACGTAATATAAATGTCAACCTGCATCACAGATCAAATTCCGTTGCCTTTACCATTTATTTTACCATTCAGAAACGAGTTAACGATTTATTAGTTGTTTTTATTTATTTATTTTTACTGGCACGTGACAAAACTCGGTGCCAGATGTGCGGTTAGTCGTGATTTTACCAAACGAAACAGATGTTGCAGCACCTTACCTTTGCATTTCCAACTTGTTGTGAGTATGCCACCGCAGCTGAGGTGAAAACATGACTGTCGCTTGCTGGAACCTTCCAGGTTTGCCATTTTTACACACATGTCTATAACATGATCCAGGAGGGAGACCCCTGCGTAGAGGCAGCGCTGCGTTCAGGACCAGGTTGAAGAAGACGTAAAACAATGTTTGAATAGCGCATCAAATTTTTAAAAACGTTTGAAAAGTCGGTTGTATTTGATTTTATGTATCACTTCTATGTCATAATTCTTTATTTCTAATAAGTTTTATTGTCCGCATTAAGCTGGGACTTTTTAAAAACTGGGTTTTCGTGCGAAGATTACTTTTTGTATTTTGTAAACGCATCAGGAGTGACGTATGCAAGATTCTACATTCTTATTGGCCTTTTAGTTTAAGCCCCGCCTCTCTTCGATGAGCATTATTTATAGCCTTTTGGAAAAGCGGCTAGTAGCATTACCAGCAACGAACATGATCAACTGGAAGGTAAATGAGATAAAAGTTGTTATTTTTATTGATGTATCTCATGCTTTGTTAATATCAAACTATTCTTATTTTCTTGAGTTATTTGTTTGTGTCCTATTTATCGCTAACATAATGCTAACCGCTCCAATCTTTATGAAAGTTTAGCTTCTGTCTGAGTTTCATATAAATAACTTTATTGTTTTAAGATTAAATAATGAGTATGGTTTATTTATGCCTTTTTTGTTTTGGTTAGCTTATTTCGTTGAAGACTTGACGTGTGAATCTAGTAAATTAGTAGCAAATCGGTTGAAAACAACTGCCAAAACAGCACTACAAGTCGAGATTTTTCATCAACAATATGCACATATCAAATTATAAGCATGCCGAATTTAAAAGTACGTCATGATGAGTAGAGTTAGTACTTTTTAATTTCTTTTTAAAACGAAATGCCAATATATTTTTAAATTACAGTTTTTGTGAATGAGGTTTGGTGCGCATGGTGTCCAGCAGTCCCCCTCTTTCAGCCCCTCCCCTCTCTGTGACCAAATTAACTCACCTCCAGGGGACAGCTGGTGTCTGGGCTGACTGAGGAGGAACATCTTCTCCAGAGTTCCTGATGGTTCCACAGCTTTACATTTAATCAACCAATAAACATTCATTATACCCCGTCACCCCATAATGCTTGTATTTGGCCTTTGGAATATAATAAGTGAAGATGTATTAGCTGACATAAGGGCCTCTCATGCTCATGGAAAGCTACTAGATCAGCTAAATATATAAATGTTGAAGCTTTATTTAACCAGGCAAATCCCATTGAGATCACAGATCTCTTTTGCAAGGGAGGCCTGGGCCTGAAGGCAGACTAACAAAGCCTAAGTAAGCCAGTCAAGACCATTTAGATCTTTAAAATTAAATAATAAGATCTTAAAATCAATTCTAAAACAGTCTGAAAATAATAAAGAGAAAAGAAAACTGAAGATGTGCTTGCGTCTGGGCGCATTGGTTAAAAGTCCTACTTGTTTATCAAACTTCAAATCCTTGTCAAGTCACCTCCAAGTTTGTTGTCTGTTTATTGATTAATACGGTCAAGAAAAGAGGTTTGCAAGTTGCTACCTCTAAGCATCATGGGTAAATAAATCTGTAAGTTTGTTTGCATAACTGAAAAGTGGTCTCAACTGATCAAAGTGGCAGCATCTGCAGAGAGAAAAGGAGAGGACTGAGAATATAGCCCTGCGGCACACCACGAGAGAAATATTAAAGAGAAATCACCAGTCATGTTAGAAAAGGTTTTATTGGTCAGGTCAGAGGTGGACCACTCGAGTGCTGAACCAGATCTACTGGTTTAGACGAGACAGGAGGACAACAGGTCCACTGTATCCAAAGCAGCAACAGGACATGATGATGTCATTATAGACTTTAACAAGGCGGACTCCGTACTGCGTCAGAGTTTGTTTTTTTTAAGAAGAGGTCTAACTGTGGTTTAAAAGCAGCAGAGATAGTGCTTGGAATAACATGAGGTTAATAAAGAACTGTTTTTTGTCATAAAGGCTCAGCAGAAACCATTCAGGAGTGTTTTAATCTGTCCAATCTGTCCCCAGGTTTTGGACAATGTCCCCCTCCTGTTTTACATCCTGGCCCTGAAGACGCTGCTGCTGTGTCTGGCCTTCGCGGGGGTGAAGATGTACCAGAGTAAAAAAGCAGAGGAGGCTCTGAAGAAACAGCGGCAGGCTGAGAGGAGGAAGCTGGCCCAGGAGACCCAGGAGCTCCTGGACAACCTGAAGGAGGACTGACCCAAGCAGGAGAACCAGGTACGACGTCTTCTCATTTTTAACTTTGTGCGTTTATTCACGCAGTTCTGAGGCTCATACGTCCACCTCCAGTGCTAACGGCTAACAGTGAGGCTAACTTTTCCTTTAGCACGTTAGCGTTCTCGTTAACTTTGGACACCGTTAGCGGAATTAGCGTCCGCTAAATTAGTTATAAGTCCACTAACAAAATTCACGTTTGGTCCCGTCTGTTGTGGGCGTGGCGTGACGAGACGTGGCACATGAGCAGCTAGCTGACCAGCGAGTTGTGTTCACTTACGACTTCGTTAGCGACAGATGTGCGTGTAGCATCTTCAGCACTTTGCGTGTCCGCCTGTTACGCGGAGCTATAGCGCTGGTTTGGATTAGCTGAATTGCCACACATGGCCCCGCCCACCTTCACAGCCCCGCCTACCTTCAAATGAAACCACCAGAATCAATCAAACGTCAGCAGGTGTGTCAGTCCCACCAGTCTTCAACGGGAAGGAGACAAAAACGTGACAGACTGACTGAGTCGCCTTAGCCGTTAGCATTCGCCTTCTTTTTTTTTTTTACCTGTTTAATGGTTTAGCTTTACCAAAGCTAAATTTTTGGTTAGCTGTGCCCATCACTGAGTACCTTCTAAAACATGACTAGGTGGTTAATAACCAGAGTATAGCACATTACACGCCTGTCGTCGACAAACAATAAAACAGTTAGCCAGACAGGCAAAGACCTTGTCTAATATTTAACCTTGATTTGTTTCTTTGACCTTGAAGCTATGTCGCATACAAAATATAAATTGTGCTGTTATTTTGAAAGTATTTCTTTCCGTCTTTTTATTTTTCTCGTCCTGATCAGATCAGTTTTCTCCAGGACCAGAACCAAGGAGGACTTGGGCGCTCTTCGATAGACCGACGAGTCCCTGCAGGTGGTCTACCGATCTGTAGACCGGTCGTGGTCACATCCATGGACCAGCGGAGGCGGAGACGATGGACCTGATTCTGTCTTTTTCAACCTTCAGCACCAGATTTCTATGCGTCAGAACTTCAGCTGCTCTGTTCGGACTTGTTGGACCGGGTTTCTAAAAGGACTACACGGCGATAAAACCAACGTTACTCGTTCACATCAAACGGTTTGTTCCACGCACAACCGGCTTTTCATATTTATGGAATAAACTTGATTTTACTCAAACTGAAGACTCGTGTGGTCGTGTGAGAAGGTGTTCAGAACCTGCGCTCCGGTACCGGTGACTCTAGAAACCCGTGGAGTTCAGACAATGAAGACCTGCTGAAAAACATGGAGAAAGTGGTTCTCCTCCAAGTTTTATTATTTAAACTTCACCCGTTTCTTTTCCTCCATCTTCGTTCAGCAGGTTTAGGTGTTGTGTAGAAAAACGTGCCCCGACTGGAGAAGCATCAGAGCAGAAGAAAACTGAACCCAGGTCCAGAGGGACTGCTTTTATTTTGAAAAACAAGCGTTTTTAGTGCCCGACACACTCAGACGTCACACGTTGTCTCTTTAAATTCTGTTTATAAATGAGAACATTAGGCATGCAGTGCCGCATCAGCCGAAAACAAACAAACAAACAAAAACAAACAAACAAATCCCTTAAAGTCCAGCTGGAGCTGCTTGGAGCTGCTTGGAGCTGCTTGGAGCGCATGAAGCGATGTGCACAGTTTGCGGTTGCATAGACCGGTACACGAAGTCCTCTTTGTAACCAGCGTGCCGTTTTGTTTTGTCTTCTACCGTACGCGACCAAAACGTTTGTTTACTGAACCTCGTATGTGCATGTACGTGCTAGAAAAACAACCGCCAGATGTTTTTAATGGTTTTTAACCCAGAAAATTAGCAATGACGTGAAAAGTTGGGCTTAAAAAAAAGGCAAAACGAGTTAAAATACGCCGTTTATTTTTTTCTGGAAATCCCTTCTGATTGTCTCCAGGAGCCCCGGCTCATCGTTGCTCGATTTTTATTTTTTAATAAATCAGCCAAGAGGACGGTGACGTTTCGGGGGAAGCTGCTCGTAAAATCGTCGCCAACCTGTGAAACAAAAAGAAGGAAAATCTGAGATCGTGCGTCAAAAATCACGTTTTTTTTTTTTTTTTAACCCAGATCTAAACTCGGTGACCCAAACTCAAGCGTGACATCAGGCTGAGCTTCAGGTCCAACTTTGTCCAACCGGAGCTCGCGAATGAGCAGAACAGCGTCAGGCGTTCCTGGAACGTTCGAACGTGTCCGGTTTAGGACGGCGCAGGAGCGTCCAGACCACGTTCCTGGACCTCATCGTGTCCAGAACAAGGACCGCAACACTTTAAAATAAAACCACAGCAAGGCTCGGATCGAGTTTTAAATCTTGTTGGACGCCAGCGTTTCCCCGACCGTTCTACAAGGAGGGCGCCCCGCCCTGCCAACCCAACCGTCCCGCCCCGGACAACTGCCGGAACGCACATGGTGCTAAGCTAGCGGTGCGCAATACAGACTTAGAAATCATGGACAGGTCTGAAATTTTCATCTTAGGTGCATGTCCACTGAAAGAGACATCATCTAAATTAAAAAAAAATAAATAAATCTGGAAATCTCAACTTGTGATTTTTTAAAATATTTGTGTGTAACTGCTGCAAATAAGTGTTTGAACACCTGCCAATCAGCAACAGTTCTGGTCCTCAAAGACCTGTTAGTCCGCCTCCACTCCACTTATTATTCTGTATTAGAAGCACCTGTTTGAGGTGGTTAGCTGCATGAAGACACATGTCCACCCCACACTATCCGTAAGACTCCAATTACCAACATGGCTAAGACCAAAGAGCTGTCCAACGACACCAGAGACAAAACTGTAGACCACAAGGCTGGAAAAGCCTACGGGGCAATTGCCAAGCAGCTTGGTGAATAAAGATCAACTGTTGGAACAATTGTTAGAAAATGGAAGAAGCTAAACATGACTGTCAATCTCCCTTGGACTGGGGCTCCATGCAAGATCTCACCTCGTGTATCAGTGATCCTAAGAAAGGTGAGGAATCAGCCCAGAACTACACAGGAGGAGATGGTCAATGACCTGAAGAGAGCTGGCACCACTGTTTCCATGGTTACTGTGGGTAATACACGAAGACGTCATAGTTTAAAACCATGCACGGCATGAAAGGTTCCCCTGCTTGAATCAGCACACGTCCAGGCCCGTCTTAAGTTTGTCCATGACCATTTGGATGATCCAGAGGAGTCATGGGAGAAAGTT
>JAVCKU010000088.1:10492946-10506118 GCA_032273985.1 Hypsolebias coamazonicus
CAATAGATCATTAGAGCCCTAACAATAGATCATTAGAGCCCTAACAATAGATATTTAGAGCCCTAACAATAGATCATCTGAGCCCTAACAATAGATCGTTAGAGCCCTAACAATAGATTGTTAGAGCCTTAATAATAGACTGTTATAAACCTAATAATATATTGTTAGAGCTCTAGTAATAGACTGTTAGAGCCTTAACAATAGAGCATTAGAGCCCTAACCATAGATCATTAGAGCCCTGATGGCTGCTTTTTCATCAAAGTTCTCAAGTTGTTCAGTTGAAGCAGGAGTCAGGACAAGCTGGGTGACGTTTCTTAAAAGGTACAAAAAGTTTGTTCCCAGCTTCAGTTTCTTTCTTATTGTTCTACAACAAAAACTGTTTACTTTAGTCAACAAGAAGACAACAACCGAAACGGGAGGACACAGGAAGGGACACTCACTGTGTTTAAATCAGCGTTGTAAACCTTTTGGTCTCACACAATAAACAACTGTTAAGTTAGGAAGATAGAGCAGCAGCTAAGAGAAGAAACAACCGTTGTTTTATTGAATTCACCTATGGTGATTTGGGTCGTCTCTCCTGCTCGTCACACCACAGCAGAATGAAAATCCAAACTTTCCTTGATGACTGGAAAACTACAAAAATGTCTGAACTCTGGTGGGAAACAACCAAAGTGCTGCAGTCACCACTGCATGGTCTTGGACCGGGTCAGCTTCCTGGTCAGGGCGTGGCGAACGGTCAGCATGTAGGAGCGGCGGTCCGGCAGCGGGTGGTTCTGCTCCGACACCAATCTGGTTCACATGGGACAGTTCGCCAGCAACACACAAAGCACACAAGTTCAGACGGGACAGCTTTGACACAAACATGCACAATGAGTGCATGAATTACTTTTTGTACTTTGGAGTTAAAATCTGTGCAACTTGGACAAAACACAAGAGGAACAAACCGAACGAGCTGAAAAACAGCAGCTTCCACCCCCAAGATCGCTTCAGCCACCGACAGCTCTCTGAAACCACATCTACACACACACACACACATACACACACGGATCATTTAATTGTTTAATTATTTAAAAGGTACATTTATTTATTCAATGGGACATTTTATTATTTAATCAATCAATCGTGTATTCAATAATTTAATTGCATATTTATTGATTTAATGATGTATTGAATAATTAAATGATACAATTAATTATGTAATGGTACATTTAAATTAATTTATTTCAAGTTGAATTTGTTTCACGTGACAGAATGACAGAGACAACATTAAAACCATGAATTGCAACAAACCTTAGATCTTTGGCGAGTTTTTGTCCTTCGGCTGTCGTCACCTCCCTCCCAGTTTCCAGATCTGCTTTGTTGGCTACCACAAGTGTGGGGACAGCTACACACAGACACACAAGTAAAAGAGCTGCATGATGTTTGGACAGGCACCTTCAGAGGACCAAATAAGGACTTCATGTCAGCTCCATGTGTGTGAAGGTGACAAGAGACAGATGTCAACCAGAAGACACACTCACAACTTGAAGGAGGTCTTTGGGTTCTCACAGATCAAATATGTCTTTTACATATGTAATTATCTATATCTATCTAATTACATCTATCAAAAATTATTACAATATTTCTACATACGCTGAACAAAAATATGAACACAATACTTTTGTTTCTGCTCACATTTTTCACGAGCAGAACTCAAAGATCTAAAACTTTCTACGTACACTGCACGTTTTAGAGTGGCCTCTTGTTGTGGGCAGCCTAAATCTCACCTGTGCAATGATCCTGCGGTCTAATCAGCATCTGGATATGCCACATCTGTGAGGGGGTGGATTAGAGAGTGGTGGCGCAGAGGTTAGAGAAGGTGGGCCTGTGATCGGAAAGTCGCCAGTTCAACTCCCCGGATTGACAAAGTCAAAATGTGGGCGGGAAAGGTGAAGCACCCACACCTTCCTCCACCCTCATTTGCCCCACACTGGGCCCTTGAGCAAGGCTCTTACCCTCCACCATCTGCTCCCCTGGGCACCCTAAGTACGTAGCAGCTCTCTGCTCCACGCAAAGGGCTGTGGTAGCTCGGTGTCTGTGGTTGTGTCTGTAAGGACGTCAGGTGTAAAAACAATTGTCAAGTCTCTGTGTGACTTACGGTAGTTCACTGTGGTGACTGACCCTGAAGAAGGGAGCAGCCGAAAGAAGAAGAATAGAGCGAAAAATACCTTTTTGTACATAGTCTTATATGATTGTTCTTTTTGTTCTTAGATGTTTGTTTTGTTCTCAGACGTTCGTTCTTTTTAGTTTTAGACATTTGTTCATTTTGTTCTTAGACATTTGTTCTTTTTATTCTTAGAAAATTGTTCGTTTTGTTCTTAGACATTTGTTCTTTTAGTTCTTAGATGTTATTTTCTTTTTGTTCTTAGACGTTTGTTAGTTTTGTTCTCAGACGTTCATTCTTTTTAGTCTTAGACATTTGTTCGTTTTGTTCTTAGACGTTTGTTCGTTTAGTTCTTAGACGTTTGTTCGTTTAGTTCTTAGACGTTTGTTTTTTCAGTTCTCAGATGTTTGTTCTTATAGTTCTCAGACGTTTGTTCTTTTTGTTCTTAGACATTTGTTTGTTTTGTTCTTAGACATTTGTTCTTTTAGTTCTTAGATGTTATTTTCTTTTTGTTCTTTGACATATGTTAGTTTTGTTCTCAGACGTTCATTCTTTTTAGTCTTAGACATTTGTTCGTTTTGTTCTTAGACATTTGTTCTTTTAGTTCTTAGACGTTTGTTCTTTTAGTTCTCAGACGTTTGTTCTTTTTGTTCTCAGGCATTTGTTCTTTTTGTTCTTAGATGTTTGTTCTTTCAGACATTTTTTCTATTTGTTCTTAGATGTTCTTTTTGTTCTTAGATGTTTGTTCTTTTTGTTCTTAGACGTTTGTTCTTATGTTCTTAGATGTTTGTTCTTTTGTTGTTAGACCTTTGTTCTTTTGTTCTTGGACGTTTGTTTGTTTTGTTCTTAGCTGTTTGTTTGTTTTGTTCTTAGATGTTTGTTTGTTTTGTTCTTAGATGTTTGTTTTGTTCTTAGATGTTTGTTTTGTTCTTAGATGTTTGTTTGTTTTGTTCTTAGATGTTTGTTTGTTTTGTTCTTAGATGTTTGAGTTCAGCTCATGAAAATTGGGAGCAAGAACAAAAGTGTTGTGTTTATATTTTTGCTCAGTGTATCTACCTATCTATCTAAAGAGAGACGGAGAGACAAGGCATCAACTGTAAGTTTGATCGATCTGATCAGTATCAACGTTTGTGTCTACTCATTGACAAAAACAGATTAGTTTAAGAACGATGTGCCTGCTTACCAAGACTATGTTTGGTTTTGTCGATGAGGGTCTTGAGTCGCGGGATGTCCAGGAAGCTGCGGCGCTGAGTGATGGAATAGATGAGCAGGAAACCATCAGCCCAGCGGATGGACGACTCCAGAGATGCCACAGAGCTCTCCTGGACAAGGTCAACCATCAAAGTCATTTCAGATCACCTACACAAGTAGTTAAGAATAAAAACACTGTCCCACACCCCGTACATTTATTAAAGGAGGTGAATAAAATAACTTTTTTATTTACCTTGAATGGTAAGTCCAAAATCTCCAGCTCCGTGAGCTCCTGGTCCACAACCCGATTACATTTATACGTCACCTCTGCACAAAGATCTTTGTTATCATCCTGCCAGTGACTACTGTAGGTGAGTAACATGTGGTTCAATAATATTTCTTTTCCATGTGGACAATGTAAAACCATTTATTGAAGTCTTACCCTTTTTATGGTCATATTCTCCTATAAAGCGTTTGGTTATGAAACGAACACACAGTGCTGCAGACACAAAACAGACCTGGTCACTGGGGAGTGCAGAAACACAACACACACCCACAAAGACCTCTGCTTTGATTAACACTTTTGCACGGTTTGCTCCCGTGGAGCTTGTCGTTGGGATGTTGTCGTCCTTGTTTAAACAGCTTGTGTGCACATGCACTCCGCAGGGCTTGTATTTGTTTGACTGAAGTGTCTGTTGCTGAAGGGCTCTGTGTATTTCAGCCGAGCACATTAAACACAGGTCGGTACATTCGAGGCCTCGTTTGACCTTCTGCAGAGAGCTTTCATCCACTGTCATCGTTTAAAGCTCGCCACCATGTCCCGTTATCATGAAGAGAAGAAACCCAACAATATTTATTTACACTGGACAACCACAGGTCTGGCTCAAGGTGTGGACGTACAGGTGCCAAAACTTCTGGTTGTCCTAGTTCTGGGGTTCTGTCTGAAACGAGGGTTAAAAACTACAACACAAACACTAATGTGCCAGAAGAAAATGTACCCAACTAGAAAACAATGACCGAGACATGCAAAACTATAGAAAACAGACAGATCTGATACAAACTGAAATTAAACTACCGCTATAGTACACATGTATGGGAGGTGGAATGTGACAAAATTAAATAAATACATCATGAAATAAATGTTAATGTCCAAATAAATACATACATGCACCATGAAGTAAATTAGGTACAGTACCAATAAATGCCCAATTAACTATAAAAAAAATCTTGAAAATGCCATTTAATTATTTAATGTCATTATTAAAAAAGTACATTTATTTATTTGATGGGACATTCAATTAATTAATTGGACAGTTACATTTATTTATTTGATAGAACATTCAATTAATTAATTGTGCATTTAATAATTTATTGTACATTTAACGATTTAATGTTGTATTCAATAATTAAATGATACATTTAATTATTTAATGGGGCATTTATTGGTACATTTATTTATTTCATGGTACATTTGTTTATTTAATGGGACATTTACATGTATTTATTTAATTGGACATTTAATCAATTAATGGTGCAATTAATAATTTAATTGTATAATTAATGATTTAATGTTATATTCAATAATTAAATGATGCATTTAGCTATTTAATGGGGCATTTATTGGTAAATGTATTTATTTCATGGTACAATTGCTTATTTAATGGGACATTTAAGTAATTAATTGTGCATTTAATAATCAAATTGTATGTTTAATTATTTAATGTTGTATTCAATAATTAAATGATACATTTAATTATTTAATGGGGCAATTATTGGTACATTTATTTATTTCATGGCACATTTGCTTATTTAATGAGACATTTAAGTAATTAATTGTGCATGTAATAATTTAATTGTATATTTAATGATTTAATGTTGTATTCAATAATTATATACAGTATTTAATTATTTAATGGGGTATTTATTGATACATTCATTTCTTTCATGGTACATTTATTTATTTAGTTGTACATTTACATTTATTAATTTAATGTGACATTTAATCCTGGCAAGAAACAATGCAGACATGTTCCTGTTTTTAGTTTTTCTACACCACCTTATAATCCAGCTGTTTTTTTCCACCACCTTTTCCTTTAAACGGTCCTTTTGGTTGCCATTTTATTTTATTTTAAATTGTTTAAAAAAATTACAATGTATGCCTCATGATTGTCTATTGTTGTCGTTGTTGTCATCATTCATTGTTAAAGTCAGGTCTTTCTTGTAAATGAGTCCCCGAGGCTCAATGGGATTAACCTGTAGAAAGGTTGAATGAAAAAAAATTTAATTGTGCATTTAATAACTTAATTGTACAGTATATTTAATGATTTAATGATGTATTCAGTAATTTATACATTTAATTATTTAATGGGGCATTTATTGGTACATTTATTTATTTAATGGGACATTTAATTAATTGTGCATTTAATTGTATATTTAATTATTTCATGATATATTCAATAATTAAATGATACATTTATTTATTTAATTGGACATTTACATTTATTTCCTGATGTATTTATTTATTTAGTCACATTTCACCCTCCATACACTCGTGCTTAAAATTGTTGCAAAGTGAATATAAGCAGCACCATAAAACGAGTGCTCTCCGATGATGAGACATTTATGGAAACAGGCAGTGGTCAGGTTGCAGAGGTTATACGTCTACACCTTACTGCTCAGGAAAGTGGGTCAGCCTCAGACGTCTGAGCTTCACAAAGTAAAACTTATCCCTCAACTCCCCCGTCACTGGCTCCAGAACATCTGGATATTAAATCTGTGTTTGAGCTCGGGTTTCAAAAGGTCGGCAACTTCTACTTTACCTGTTTTTCCAGTGTTGTGAGCTCCCAAAACAAGGAGTTTTACCGGAACCATGTTTCTACCGAGGTCACTATTTGCCCACGGTCTTCCCACGTACAAAAATGTCCTGCCGGAGAGAAATGTATTACACACAAATCCCAAGTCACACAGCTAACAGTGAATACTTGCTGCAGACGCAAAGCTTTGTTGAGAGAAGACTGACCTTAAGGAAGGAAAACAATCCAGAGCTCTGGAGGAGTGAAACCATCAGCCGCACTGAACAGAGACGTCCACTGTCCCGTCCTCCTGACTCTCTCTGATTGTGTTTGGTTAGAGGAGCTCTCTTTCTTTGGGAGCAGCAAATGAGAAGACCCCCTTCGTCTGGAGGAGTCCAGACATAAATATTTTTTACGGCTTCATTCAAGAAACGTTTAGACCTTTTCAGTGACTTGGGATCATCTCATTGTTTTAGATAAAATACAATAAATGCACTCTGGGATCAGGAATTACTAAGGTTTTGATCCTCAAAGCAACATTAAAATCCTTGCATGGAGTTCCTCAGGGCTCAATTATAGGATCTCTTATTTTTCCTCTATTTGTTCCCCCCATGGCTCTATTTTCTGGAAGCATGACTTTCCACTGCTATGTTGATGACAGCCCAATATATCTGCCTTAAAATTAAAAGGATGTCCTGTCTGTCAGACCCTTACTTGACTCACATGTTCAGACTTGGATATCTTTGAATTTTAATTAAAAAAACCAAAGTGGTGGTTTTTGGTAATGCTACAGCTTCTGCCTTTATATTGGTTCCCTTGTCCAGTACATCAAACCAACTGTCACAAATTTAGGGGTTCAAATTGATATTCTTAAATTCAACAGTCAGATAAAGTCCGCTGTTAAATCAAATTTCTTTAATTTGACACAGCTGGCCAAGATAAGGCAAATTCCTTTGCAGCACTGTTCGAAACAGTGGTCCATGCCTTCGTTACAACTTGGTTGGACTAACGTTCAGGATCAGGGCGTCTGTCATCGCCCAATTACAGATGGTGCAAAATTCAGTCTTTTAACTGGCACAAAAAAAGTTTAATCATATTACACCTGTTTACAAATCTCTACACTGGATTCTGATCCATTTTAAAATAATTTTGTTTTTAAATCTTTAAATGGTCTCTTTGTTCAACTGTTGCATCGATGCCAAGGACAGACACATCATTAGAATCTGTACTGGAAACAAAAAGCCGCAGTCAGGATTGCCAATAAAAAAAAAAAAAAAACGATTGGATTATCGTTCAGAGAGAAGATAGACAGGGCTGTGTACGGTCACCAGATTTCTTCAATCTCTAAAGTGAAATTTTCCACACAATTGAAGAGCTGGATGGTGTGAAAGTTGGCGGGGTCAACATTAACTGTTATCGATATGCAGACGACACAGTGCTTTTAGCAACAACAAAACCTGCAGACATTCCTAGACAAACTCACGCAATTCAGGAATGGGGCTATCGGTTTATAAGACAAAGACTAAAGCGATGGAGATCAGTACAGATAAGACACGATGACGCTTAAAACTTAGCAGTGAAGAAATAAAAAAAAGCGGAATGTTTAAATTACTTAGCTTGATCACGTTTGATGCAACTGTAAGACTGAAATTCAAGAAACAACTGCTGTTGCAAAAAATAAATTTCGAGATACGTGTTCAATTTTTAGGAACAGAAACCTATCCATGAAACTTTCTCAAGCTGCGTAAGTGCTACATGTGGTTCATCATGACCCATGGATGTGAGACGTGAACTCTCTCTGATGATCTCATAAAGACAGATGCTGCTGAAATGTGGTTTCTGAGAAGGGTTCCAAGAATCTCATACTTCACCAACACAGAAGAGTTTAGAAGAGTCAGTGTAAAACGAGAACTAACAGTAGTTATCCCAGAAAGGCTATTCCACTTTCTTGGGCACATCGTTGTATGGGGTTCATCGAATGTTTGGTTTTATCAGAATCAGCTTGCACTGAAGTACAGCGAGATTATATTCCCGCTCCTTATTCTTTAGATAGGAAAGGGGAAAGACCATGAAGATAGAATAGTGGTATTAAAAAAAAGATCTCTTCACAGCTTGTCCTATCAGAACACGATTTAAGACGTCAAAAAACTAACAGCAGCACATTTAGACACATGCATTTGACGACAAGACAGTGAGATTTGTCTGTAAAGCACTTCCAGATCGACCATAGTCCTGATAAGATGTTGGTGTCAGCCGGTACAGCTCTGATAAGCGTTCACAGACGTTCTCGGGGAGGGGGGGTGCACGGGGATGGGATGTCGATAGAGCAGAGCCTTCAAGGCCCAACGGGGGAGCCAGATTCAGATAAGCCACAATAGTTTTTTTTTTGTGCAGGCAGACTGATTTTTCTTGTCAGCCTCGAGTCCTGCTGGTACTTTCCATGATCCAAAATGGCCAGATGTGGGCTTTCCACTGATCCGTGCTTATTAGCCTTCTCCAAGATTGGTACCAACATGCTGGTGAGTTCCAGGAGCTCGTAAATCAGCTGAATCTGAGAGCTCAAAGCACAAATTAATCCTTCACATAAGGTTGGCAGCTTTGCCATGGCCGAAACTGCTGCCGCCATCTTCCTTAATAGCCGATTTCACAGGTATCCAACGGTGCCAAAAAGCAGAAACCCTGCTACCATACATCCAGTGATATAAACATCTTCGGCATCCTCCTGAGACATCGCAAAAGGCACATCAGATCCATGACGTATCCTGCCGCCTGCGTTTCAGCGGGGCATGAGGGTTCTCCAGGACCCTGTCGCTTGGTTGAATTTTTTTTATCGATTGCGTTGAAAATTCTGCTGACCAAATCCATGACAGTAATTTATGATTTGGAAGATGTGTAAATAGAAGCTCTGATGCACAGGACAGAGAGCAAAAAGCAGGAGGGAGGCAGGAGAGAAAAGAAAAACGCATCCGTCTTGCTCAAGAGCGAGTGGAGAAAAACGACAAGGTAGGTTAAGATAGATTAGAGGGAAAACAGACAAGAGGAAGACGACGAGCAAAATATTCACGGATTTAAAATTCTGAGTACGCAAGCTAACACTGATGCTAATGTTACCAACTGGACAAGATCGTCATTGTTGGGCGCTCATGACCACCGGTAACACATATGGTGCTTGGCAAGCAAGTTGCTACGTACTTGCATACCTTCCCACTCTCCCAGGCCTGCTGATCAGTTGCTCCTGACTGGATTTAAAACTAGGTGTGAGCTCAGAGGGGGCGGGGCTTTTGGGGCCAACATTGCGGAACAAACAGCCTTTACGTATTGTGTGTATACAATGGTATTGTTGGCGTATTGTTTTTGCACAGTTAGTGTACTCTTAGTTTAGCGTATTTCTTAGATCTTACCACTGTTTTTCTTTACAATTTATACTTTTGTTGGATGCAACTGGGACCCTGTGTACACAATTACATGGTGGAACGACAAATTGACTTTACACTTGGCATCCTCCTCAGCTCGTTATAAATCCTCATTTAAAATTCATTTTTAGTCTCTGGAGGTTTTGTATTGTTTGATTACATTTTGTATTCTTTTGATCGTTTATTTCTCGTGGTTTTGAATTAGTTGTACATTAGTTTTGTTGTAGTGCACCCACCATGATGTAGCTCAAGTTTTAAAGAGCTTTTTAAATAAATTGGTTTCGACATCAGGTGGCGCCATTTTCAACAACGTCTACATTTAAAGCCATTTTTAATCAATTTAAGCTTAATAAACTACAATAAACCGTGAGTTTAAAGCTAAACCTTTAGAGTAGTAAACATGAACTGATCTTAAAATTCAATGAATGAAAAAACAAAAAAGATTCTTGTGAGTTTGTGCTCCTCCGTTCTTATTTTAATAAGATTTAATTTGCACAACAAACAGAATCTTTACAATCAAACTGTAAATTACATAAAACTAATGTAATTAACACCAGCTCAAGCGAAGTAAAGACCTTTAAACTTTTATTTATATTTCTCAGCAACATTCAGTAAAGTACCGAGAACCATTTTAAAGTATACAACAGGAAAAAAGGAAAACTTTAAATTATTGAGCGACTGAGTTGGTGTTTCGGGACAGGAGCGAGGGTCTAGCAGATGGACGGCTCGTCGACGGCGGCGGGTCCCTCCGTCAGCGCCTTCACACACTTGGCCATGGTCTGGGAGGCCCGGCTGATGGAGTCTGGACAGAACAAACACGTTTCAGAGGAGCGCCTCGTGGTTTGGTTCTGAATGTTGACCCGTTTGAAAGAATTACCAGTCATGTAGAAGTCCTTCGCTACGAGCTGAGGGGGCACCAGAGGAGCCGATATGAGGTTCTGGTTCACGGTCTGGAAAGAGAGGGAACGGTTAGGACCAGAGATCCTGGTGAAGCTTCAGAAGAGGAAACGGACGGTGCGCACCGAAGCGAGTTCGTTGGCCTGCTTGAAGTAGTTCGCCTCCTCCACATCGTTGTAACGAACCAGGTTGGGGGAAACCTCTGCGAGTCTGATTCGGACCTCATCCAGAGTGTTGTACGGCAGCGTCACACCAGCCAACTGCAACAAAAGGTACAACTCTGAACCTTCTTCTGACCCCACGACCCGTAACGTTTGTTCTTCTAGTCGATTTGCGTCGGACCTCAGATACAGCTCTGATGATCTTCCAGTCCTCCCTGGCCAACCCAGGAGGAGTGACGGCTACCCTGGTGTGCTGGCTCCGCCCCTCCGTGTTCACATACGTGCCGTTCTTCTCCGTGTATGCAGCACCAGGTAGGATAATGTCTGCCATCAGTGCTCCTACGTCACCGTGATGACCTGAACACAGGTGTCCAGTAATGACCACCTGTACGGGACAGGTGTGTGTGTGTTGGGTCAACGCGTGTACTTGTGTGAGTACCCTGGTAGATGACGAGGCAGTCTTTGGGCAGGTCGGCTCTGGTGATGCAGCCGGCGTCAGCTCCCAGCAGGAACAGGACTTTGGGCGGGTTCTTCCGGATGAGGTCCACTCCGGCCTTGTAGCCCAGATCCAGCGCAGCCACTTGACTGGCCACTCTGGAACGGGAGTGCAAACTTTATCTGTAGGAGCCTCACGGTGAGATTAACTCTCAGACATCTGTGATGGCTTTACAAATCAACGCCGACTGCAGCTTGTTTTACACAAACACTGACTTCTATATGTAATTTTATAAAATGCACGACATGTAAAGAAAAAAAATACTATTAAACAAAGCCCAACAATTAGCATAGAAGCTAACTTAACATTGAAAATGTCAAGGACTACGGTTTTTCTTTTACATTTTATTGTTGGATGTAACTGGGACCCTGTGAACATAATCTCGTTTCATCACATGTACCACATGTGGTGTGAATGACAATAAAGACTCTGACTCTCTGACTCCGTTCTGCTCATTTAGCTTCTGTTTTGAGTTTTTAAGTTTTATTAACTCTGTTTTAGGTGTTCAGCAAAGAGCCAGACTCATTCCCTCGTTAGTTTTGTCCCTTGTCCTGCACCGTACGAGAGCAGCTGAACAGTAAAGAACCAGAGCCAAGTGGAGCGGTTGGTTCTGATCAAATGTATGCAAAGGTCAAGAGAACCTTGTTTTTTTTTTCCAAACTACGCTGCTCTCAGAGGAGCTCGTCCAGTTCAGATGGACCAGAACCAGCCTCATCAGGTCTACAGAGGTCAAATGGACCAGAACCAGCCTCACCAGGTCTACAGAGGTCAAATGGACCAGAACCAGCCTCACCAGGTCTTCAGAGGTCAGATGGGTGAGTCTGTCGTGGATCAGGGCGGCCTGCTCGTCACTCAGCACCAGCTCCCCCCTCCTGTTTCCCGTCACCAGCTCCGGCCACATGGCTCCCTCCATGAGCTTCTGCAGACTCAGCTCTAGGCTGAGGAGACCGACACAAACACACAAATAAACACAAACAAACAAAAACTGCTTCGTTTGCAGGGCAGGGTGAAGATTCATCTTTAATTAAAGCCAGATGTTTCAGCACATTAATAATTGATTCCAGGTGTTTATGAGCGAGCTCAGATTATTGTTAATAAACCTGAACTCATCCTGAAGGCTCCACCTGCTGAACTGAACGAGGGACCGTCTTTATTGAGTCTAGACTAAATCTGAATAAATTTAAATTAAATTACAATCCCATTATCTTCTGCGTGGTGCTGGGCAGCTTTCTGAGGAAACTGTCCACGAGGTTTGGTCTTCGTGAATCCTCCTGCTGCAGAGTTAATCCCGCTGCGTTTTGCTCTTGTAACAGAAAACAGGATTTCCAGTTAGAACCCGTTGGACACATTAAAAGCCGTGATGGGATCATCTGCATGAGCTCAAACAGGACACACCAAGAATGACAGCTGCTGACAGATCTCATTTATAAAAATATACAAATTAAAACATTAAAAATAACAGAGCCACCTCCACACAGCTGGCTCCATTTGTGTTGGTGGTTACAACAGAACACAAAAGTTCAGGTCCTCTTCACACACAGACCAGTCAGACCAGTTACATCAGTTACATCAACAGGAGACAATCAGAGACGGTGTCTTCAGTGGACGGGTTGGAGGAGCAGGATGCAGAGACGACGTTGAAGGTCTCCGAGTGGAGGATGCGGATCAACACATCTCAGCTCAAAAACCAGGTTCCGACAGAACCGTTCATCTTTGATGAAACAAGGATCTGAACCCAGAGCTGGATGCTGGAGACGTTCTGGTCCTCAGGGGCTAAAAACACGTTTGTTCCAGTTTGGATGAATCAAGGTGAAACAGACAAACGCTGTGGCCCTCAGAGGGAGGAGAAGCAGGAGCACCCAGACTGACGTTATCCATTAGAAATCACCGCTAACTGCACGATGGAGCCCTCAGGGTCTAGATCACTCGCAGCCCAACTGAACTTAACTCTGAGCTGCGACGGTTAGAAACTGAACAGGGACTAGATGGAGACTACAAACCTGATTCCAAAAAAGTTGGGACACTAAACAAATTGTGAATAAAAAGTGAATGCAATGATGTGGAGGTGCCAACATCTAA
>JAVCKU010000088.1:10514031-10531696 GCA_032273985.1 Hypsolebias coamazonicus
CCCCACTCCCCTCAGGAAGGAGGTTGAGAAGCATTAAGTGTAGAACCACTAGACTGAGGAACAGCTTCTACCCTGAGGCTGTTAGACCTGTTATTTCATTCCACCACATGTACGACATATGATGCGAATGACAATAAAGAAACTTTGACCTTGACCTAGTCCCAATGAACCACAAGGACTTATTCACAAGAGGGACCTGTGGTCCACCAATGATCTGTGGAAGTGTTTCTGAGCCCAGAACAGAACCAGACCTGGTTTTAATGCAGTGGCTCCCGAGGGCCCAAACATCTCCATCATCCCGTACTGACCTTCAGCCTCGTCCTGTGAGCTCAGATTTCTACAGATTCTCCTAATCTGTTGATCAGATTATGAACTGGAGAGGATGGAGATTAAAGTCTTTCTTCAGGAACTTTATTGTGAAACTGTTCCAACACTAGTTGAGACAGACTGCTGAACCTCGGCCCGTTTCTACTTCTCGAAAAGTCTCGTTTTATACCCAGTCCTCTCACGCACCTGTTGACAACTAACCCGATTAGTTACTGAATGTTCCTCCAGCTGTTTTTTGTTGCCCATGTACACTTCTGAGACCAGATGCTACATTAAATGTATAAATAATATATTTTTTTAATTTACAACTTTTTACTTGATACATTTACCAAGTCCCACTGTAAAGAAAACAACTCTGGTTTGTGAGATTTGCAAATCATTTCATTCGGATTGTGTGAATGTCTATAGACATGTGAATGTCTATAGACATTCACACTATTGACATTCACACTATTGAAATTCACACTATAGAGATTCACTTTTTCTTCCATACATTTTTCAGCATCTAACTACGTCCACAGTTTTTGTGCTGTTTCAACAAATCATATATCAAAACGTTCAGCTGTTTCAGGACATGACTGCTATGACTTTTGGTACTGGTGCAACTTTAGCTTTTTGATATATTTATTATTTTCTGCCATTTTTGCTCTCATTGAAAATCAATGGAGCTCATTTTACATCCTTGTGCAAATTTTTAAACAAATTTAAGCTAGTTCAGCTAATTTCAGCTGTTCTGTGGTCCTTTCAGCTTCATTCTGCTAACTTCAACATTTTTGTGCTTCTTCAAACTTATTTATGCTAATTTATGCTTGCTATGCTCCTTTCAGTACATTTCTGGATGTTTCAGCTATTTCAGCAAGCATTTAGCTGTTTTCATGCCAATTTCATCTTTATCAGCTAATTCCACATTTTTTGCAATCGTTTAACCCTTTGTCAGCCTAATTCAGCAAAAACATGTTCTTCAGACATCCTTCTAGTAATTTATGTTTATTTTTCTGCTTGTTTTAGCTACTATTCAGCTGTTTTTAGCAAATTCCAACTTTTCTCAGATAATTTCAACTTTATTGTGCTAATTTCTACCCGTTTCAGCCTTAGTGGGCCCAATTAAGCTCCTTACACTTCCTTTTGGAAATTTGAGCTTCTTTCAACATTTATTTAGCTACTATTCCGTTGTTTTATGGGAAAACTAGGACAACTGCCATTTTTACACCTATTCAGCTGAAACTAGGCATATTAGTAGATGACAATATACTGATTGAAAATCAAAAATCCAAGATGGCCACCTTATCAAAAAAGGGAAAATACTCAAAATCAGTCATATTTAGCTGACAATGTTTTCAATAACTCAAGCATTTTAGAGCTATTTAGCTGAAATTTGGTATAATGGTAGCTGAGAGCAAACACACAGTACTGTCATGTCAACAGTTTATATTGACAGCAGCCTGACAGTCCATTACATTAGGAACAACTGTGCACGTTCTGCTTCCTGCTGATATTTTAAGCTACTTTCAGCTGTTTTAAGCTACTTTTCAACAGTTTACTTGACATTCGTAAGCAAGAGGCATTCACGCTTGCATTTTCGCAGGAAATGCAAATTCTCTAGTTTTATTTACATTTAACACACGACGTCCCAATTCAGTAAAAATTCGTCTTGTGATTTAAACATTAATTTCAACAAGCAGGAACAAACATAAAAAAAAAGCCAAAACATGCTAGCAGCAAATCAAACTTCCTAAAAATGTTTCACTTTGCGTTGACAAATACACATTTAGATCCAGTTACACATTTGTAGAGATTTACTAAAGTATTTAAGACACAAACAGACATCCTAAAAATGCAGAGTTAAAATGATATATTTAATCAACAGATGTGATGTTGTAGGATTTAGAATTAATTTGGGAGTAAAATCATTTTATAAACAAAGCCACGATGGTTGTTGTCAGCAATAATAAACAGCCTCTTTTTAGCAAATTATTAATAATTTAAATACATCTGTAAAAACAAAAGAAGACTTTAATAAAAATTCAAACAGACTAAATGTTCGTTAAGGTTTTATATGACTTTTATTTAATATAAATTAGTGGAAGAAGCGTCACATCCCAGCGAGCTAACGTTAGCTAACAGTCAAGGGCACGGGCAGTTGTTGGACGGTAAACAAAGTCACGCGCTCACGTACTTTTATTTTATCATAAAGTTTAAACTTATAAAACATAGAATGATGCAAAAGCATGCCTGAAAAACGTCTAGCTGATTCCTACCTTGTGCTATTTGGCCTTCTCGACCAGAACAGCGGTGATGTTTGGTATCTACCAGACGAAACAGCTAGCTGGCGTTAGCGGAAATACCGCGACGTCACACTTCCCTTCAAAATAAGGCGTTGTTTCGTCCTCCACAAAAATAAAACTCACTTTAAATACAGCACAGTACGTCATCAGATGCGAATGTAATAAAATATTTGAGACACTCATAATGAATAATGCATGCATTAGTTAAACGCGTTTTATTACAGTGTATTTTGTTTATCTAATTTTGCGGGTTTGGCGTCTGGAGCGCATCAACTACATATCCCATCATGCATCGGGGGCGTTTACCGGAAGCCTCTACGTGTACACATTCGCGACGGTTCAGGAAGCGTTTGCTACAGAGCTTAGGAAGTTGTTGCTCTTTACCGTGAAGGAATAAACAATAAAAACAGGTAAACTTTTTTTTTTTAATTTGTGAGTTTTTCACCCAGTAAAACATCAGTGGCGGCGTTTATGTTCCGTTTGTTGTTGACAAACAAGCCAAAGTTTTTTAGATCGTAGCCGTTAGCATCAAGCTAAGTGTTGAAACAACAGCGTCAAATATAAAAACAATAAATGTGTAAATATTTACTGTATGAAAAGAGTAATGCTGTTATAGTTATGTTTAACACGTTTTATTAGTGTATATGTATTTACTGATTGATTTTTAGGTTTATATTTAGCTCTATTGTTCATGTTTTGTCCTGTTTTTAATTACAGTATATATATATAATGTATATTTTTTTAGCAGTAATGTTTAAGATAACCTGACAGAGAACACGTGTTTAACGCGTTCAGTTGTAATATTTTAAATTAGAAAGAACTAGTGAACTGGTTTGTAGTACTAACCACAACATGGGTGTGATCTGTTTACAACTTGTGTTTGTTTTATGGAGTTATTGTCTTTAAACCAAACATTTGAGCACAGCGGTGACAGTTTTTTTAGCAGCACTTCTAAAAACCGAAGGCGTCACATTTGAGCTCGTAGACGCTCTAAGTTGATTTAGCAAACCATTGGAAATGTGAATTCCTGTCATCGGCTCAGAACACGAGGCTATGGTTAAAAGTTGCATCAGATGTTCGACGTCTGTTTACGTTTGGTTTCCAGCGCCATGCTGCCGACCACGTCGCAGCGCAGCAACGGCGCCCTCGGCGCCAGGGACGCCGCTCGCCACACGGCCGGCGCCAAGCGCTACAAGTACCTGCGGCGGCTGCTCCACTTCAGGCAGATGGACTTCGACTTCGCCTTGTGGCAGATGTTCTACCTCTTCACGTCGCCGCAGAGGGTCTACCGCAACTTCCACTACAGGAAGCAAACCAAGGACCAGTGGGCGCGGGATGATCCGGCCTTCCTGGTCCTGCTCAGCGTCTGGCTCTGCGGTAATCTCATTATGTAACGGAATCGTTTGTGTGCAAGCGTTCGCCCGTTTGTGCTCATGGCGTCTTTGTTTTGCGCAGTGTCCACGATGGGTTTTGGTCTCGTGTTGGACATGGGGCCAGTGGAGACCCTGAAGCTGCTGCTGTGGGTGGTCTTCGTGGACTGCATAGGTGTCGGTCTGCTCATATCAACCCTCATGTGGTGAGTTGGAGGTTTCCTCCGATGGCTGAGCGCCTCCCAGTCAAGTCCAGGCTCATCGTCGTCCGCTCTCTCCCAGGTTTATCAGCAACAGATATCTGCTGAAGCATCCCAGCAGAAACTTTGACGTGGAGTGGGGCTACGCCTTTGACGTCCACCTCAACGCTTTCTACCCGCTTCTGGTCATCCTGCACTTCCTGCAGCTTTTCTTCATTAACCGTGAGTTCGTCGTGGCTGAGCCCATTTCATGAAAGCGTTGCTGGGTGCACTCGAGTCCAGTGTGTGTGTTTCTGTTCCAGATGTGGTGGTGATCAATTCAAACTGGTTCCTGGGTTACTTTGTGGGGAACACTCTGTGGCTCATCGCCATCGGTTATTATCTCTACATCACCTTCTTGGGCTACAACAGTAGGTGTCGCACGTTCCTGCGCCACGTCGGTCGAGTTTGAGCGCACGTCTTTGAGTTTTCCGTTTCCGTCCTCGCAGCTCTGCCCTTCCTGACGAACACCGCCGTGCTGCTCTACCCCTTCGCTCTGCTCGGCCTCCTCTACGTGCTGTCCGTCTCGCTGGGCTGGAACTTCACCCGGGGTCTCTGCTGGTTTTATAAGTACAGAGTCCAGTAGGAGCGGTTTGGGTTTGTGTGTTGGACGCGACTCGGCCCTGAGCCGACGTGAAACCTGTTTCTGGCTCGACGTCGAAGTGATCAAGAATCCAGCTCCTGTCGGTGGACCGGGACCGGACTGACGCTGATCTGGTGGACTCTACTGTTGAACCGGATCCCCGGTCCATAAACTGTGACGCGTTTGGTCCAGCTGCAGAAGCAAGGAGACGCACGGGACTTTTATCCAATATTCTTTTTGTAAATACCTTTTTCTGAGGACAACTTGAATTTGTTTGTTTTCGTTAAGACAGAAAAGACTGAAAACCTGCTTGTTGAGGAGTTGATGGACGTTCACCTCCAATAAAGGCTTCGATGAACTTAAACGACCTCGGTTTGGATGTTCGTAAGTTCAAACGCACGTCTTTTCCTCTTGCTTGCAGCAGTTCCAGATTAAAGCTCCCGGCAGCAGATTTCTCGTGTTTCTGTGAAATATTTTTCACATTTTTATTGATGTTTTATCTCTAAATTGTTGGAAAGCAAAAAAAAAAAAAAAAGGATGCTTTTATAGCAGAGGTTGCGTTTTTTTCCAGAAGTAAACAAAATGATTAAATGGCCAGTCGTTTCTTGAAGGGATGCTTATTGCCCGCCACTCTTCATGCCAGAGTTTTCAACAAAGTTTTTGATCAAGTAACATTTTTTGGAGGATTTAAAGAAATGTCCATACTTCTCAATAACAGGCTTCCTGCTCACATTGACCCGTTTCAGTTTCTATAGCTGGAAAGAAGCTTCTCACAGACGCCATTTTAATTTGGGTCAAAAGTACAGACTTTAAGCGACACACTATTTTTTTAAAATTGTGTTGATAGCCCAAGTAAAACCAGAGTTCTGATAATTACATTTTTTTTTTCTTTTCTGAAAATCATTGTCACATGTAAAGCTCTTTAGTCTCAGAGACAAAACATCCCATCACCTTCCACTACCTCCTTCCTGACGGATGTGCCAAGTTATTTGTCAAGCGCCGTCAAATCTACAGGAAGAAGAAGTCTCATGGAGTTTGACGCGATGAAAGTGAGACCTGGAAGGAGTCGTGAGGTTTGAGAGATTTGTGATGCGTTCAGCTGGAACTGCTGCAAGATCAAAGAATAAAGATAAACTCCTTGTGAACTTATTCTGCTGCTGATGATGACGTCACGACTCTTCATCATGTGCGAGACGTTTTCGTCAGTGATGCGTGTTCAAACAGTCTGCCTTCACCAAACAGAACGTGTGTGTGTCGATGTTGGAAATGACTGTGGCGGCCATCTTGATTTGAACTGTAGAGGCACGTCCAGGGCTCGTTTCCTGAAACTTTCATTAAAATCCGACCACTGGTTCGGCTACTACCAAACTGTAGGACAAAATCTAATATTGGCTGAGTTGTCAATTTTATTGTTTTTAGGTGGCCATCTTGAATGTGTTTGTAAAAATCACTACTGGTTGCTTTTCGTCCACTGGTTCATGAGATATTTTGCTAACAGAAGAATGCCTGTGCCAGGTGATAAACTAAAAATTTTGATTCTCGTTATTCCAAATACACGTAAAAACTATTTTATTTAATATATACTTGATTCAAAGAAATGCATCAAAGTGACTCAGCTTCAGCAAATATTTTCCACAGATGAGAATGTAACTAAAATACTTGATAAATATTGTAAAATATGAGCTTTTTGTTAATATAAGAAGTTTAGTCAATCAATTTCAAGCTGGAACTAATTTTATAAATGTATTCAGATTAATGAGTTTCAAAGTAAACTTTACCTTACTTCTTTATACATTTACTGAATTTACACAATCAGGAATTTATTGTTGGAATTATAACATGCAAAATAAAGTATGACACTAATTTAATATTTTATTTCCTTAAACATTTAGATTTGTGTCTGAAGATGAAACAATTAAAAAATTAATAAAGTATTATTTAATGTGAAATATTTTATACACTATGTTTTCTTCTAACAGTTTTATATGGTCATGACTGATTATAGCGACATCTAGTGGAAATACAGAGAATTACAAGAAAAAGGTTTTGTTTTTATATTTATTACAGTATAGTTTACCTGCTGATTTTTAAAAACTGCAATGCATAAAAATCTGTTCAAGATCTACTAAACTGGAGGAAAACTTCTAAAAGATTCAGCGTGTGACAGAGATTTTGAGACAAAATGATTTTTATTTTTCGTGGATTGATTTAATTCATGTTTGTCACGCGTTGTCTACTTTATGGCGTTGATCAGCATCTTCTTCAGTTTCTCCAAGTCCACAGTCTTCATGATGAAGACCTTGTGCTCCTTCTTCAGCAGCTCCATGTAGTCCAGGACCATCATGCCCCGGGTGTGCCTCCCGTCCAGCTCCACTGTCACCGCCACCTGAGGGCGGAGCCTGTTTTAACGCTTTGAGTCAACGTTGGGTAAGTAAAAAACAAAAAGGTGGACGCTCACCTCTTCTTTCTTTGTGATGAATGAGTCGTCGACCGCGGCCGCCAAAGCGAAGACGTCGCAGGGATTGAAGCCTCCTCCTGCGATGACCTCCTTTTGGTAATCGGCTGATTTAGCTTTCTGCAAACAGTGAAGCAGGATATGTTTGAACGTTTCGAGACTGTAGCAGCGGACAATCTTCTCTTTTTGGCGTGAACTCTTCTCACCGCCATTGAAAGGGCTGATATCTTTTTCATGAAGGCAGCTTTCTCTGACTTTTGGGAGAACAACTCATCGCAGAACGACTAGAAAAAGAAGGTAAACGTGGATCAAGTCTCGTTTCGCACAACCGCACCTGCTGCAGATTGAAGCCATCCGCCTCACCCATGGAAGGCTGCACTTGCAGCTGAACTCCCACGTGGCGATGTAGGTGGGACAGTTGAAGCGCTCCAGCACTGCATAAGCCGCCTCGGGGTCAGCCACGAAGTTGAACTCTCCGCACACCGTGGTGTTCCCCCTGGCTGAAGGAAAGGAAGGAAAGGGAAGTGAAGGAAAACCACAGCGGGCTGTAGACATGCAGATGTCTTAAACCCACAGTCGGTGTTTCCACCCATGAGGTAGAGCGCCTTCAGTCTCTTGGGGAAAGAGGGGTCCAGTTGCACGGCGACCGCCAGGTTGGTGAGGGGTCCGGTGGCCACAAGGGTCACCTGTGGACAGCAGCAGAAGAATAAACAGATTAGTTTAATTCTCAGGGTCTTTGAGAAGAAGCAAAGCCCCCTAGACAGCTGTGGTAGCATGGCAGTCAATGTTGCGGTCTTGTGATCTTGAGGTTGCATGTTTGAGCCCAGGTTGCGTCAGGAGGGGCATCCAGTGTAAAACAACTGTCAAATCTTTGACGCAGCTTCACTCGCTGTGGCGAGCCCTGAAGGAGGGAGCTGTCAAGAGATTCCCTACTTTGTTGGTTTCATTATCATCTTAGCCTATTGCTGTGGGGGCAACCTTTTTCACCAACCAACTCTACCATGACTGATCTTTAGGAAGATGAGGCAGGGTGTGGAAAGGAATTCCTGTCCAGGTACGGTTGTCATCTGCCATTTTTACCTTTCACAGTTACCTTCAGATATTCCTTGGAGGATCACGTTTGTCAAAGTTCCCTTGACTACAAGCCACTTCAGTTTCTTCCTCTTGGTACATCTCTAGTATTTACCTGGTATACACCTAGTACTTACTGGACACATACCTAGTATTTTTGGTTATTTCTTCCTCTTGATCAGCGTCACAAAGGAACTGGTCTCCAATGAGGACATGGACACTATGGCATAGACTGTCAGCATCTGTAGCGTAAGAGGACTGGTGCACCATTTTACATATTTTTCTCTATCAACATTCAGAGTCCAGGTTTCTGCTGTGTTAGGAACTGAGACTACAAGGGGATGACACTGATCTGTCCCGCCAAACAAATGAACGGAAGTCTTAGAAAATCTGTCCACGACTTTCAAAAAGAAGGCAAACTGTGTTTGTCAACCTGCTGTGGTGAATATATTTGTGTGATAAACCTTTTCCGGTTCACCTCACCTCTTCGGGATGTTGCTTTGCGATCTTGATCATGGCATGCACAGCTTCTTCCTTCTGCAGCAACTCTATGCCTGGAGCATCTGGATCTGGGACGTCCCCCAGTCCGTCGATCCCGTGGTAATCCCCAGCGTGCCGCTTGTTGTCCAGTAGGGGCTGTGAGAAACCCTTGTAGACCGGAATATGTTGGACAGACGGGACAATACAGCACTCACATACCGGCCACGCAGTAAAAGTTACACTAAAAAAGAATCCCAGGGCTCTTACGTCCAGCCTTTTGCAAACTTTCAGGACACGCAGGGTGTTCTTGACGACGTTCTTCAAAGGTGTGTTGCCATGGCAGCAGGTGATCCCCAAAACCTCCACGTTTGGGGAGGAGAGGGCGATCATGATGGCCTGAGCATCATCAACACCCGTGTCTACGTCAAGGATCAGCTTCTTCTTCATCCTACGCAACCAGGAAATCAACTTTAGAACTAAGGTTTTAAAACATCAAACTGGCTAAGAGAAATCCCAAAAACCTGATCGTACGTTAATAGATATTTGTAGAAATCAACTACTGCATGTAATCGGGTGTGCAAAAACAGTATCTGTCAGGAAATTTAGAGTTGGGGAAGTTTTCCTGCAGCTTTGAGAAGCATACCCTCAGAGGCTCTTGTTTTTATTGGACAGATATTTCAACGTTTCCGTGACGACCATGAACGGGTTTCTTCTGATCCGCCTTTCCAACTGTTTCATCTCTGGAAGATTTAATGTCTTACTCTGAGCAGTTTTTGGCTGTTTGAACCTTAAATCAGCTGCTCCCATGTGCAAAAAGATTTAAAATATTTTTAGTGATGGGCGTAGTGGCACAAAGGTTAGAGAAGGTGCGCCTATGAGCAGAAGCTCGTTGGTTCAACTCCCGGTACCGACAACATCAAAATGTGGGTGGGATTGGTGAAACACCCACACCTGTCTCCACCCTCATTTGCCCCACTCTGGGCCCTTAACCCCCACCATCTGCTCCCCCGGGTGCCCTAGATAGCAGCTCTGCTCCACACAGAGGGCTGTGGTAGCTCAGTGGTCTCTGGTTGTGTCAGTAAGGACATCCGGCATAAAATTAATTGCCATGTCTTCATGCGACTCAGTTCGCTGTGGTGACCCCTGAAGGAGCAGCCGAAAGAAGGAAAAAAAAAAAGATTTACTTCCAATTTCAGAAGGATTGCAATTTTGGTACTCCTGCCAGTTTGTGCTGATTTGTAAAATTTGACAACAACAAAAAAAAAAACACATTTAAATATAGAGATTCAACAGAAATACATATTACCTGGTACATGCCTAGTATTTATTGGGTATTTTTAAAGTAATTACCTGATACATGCACATTCTGGGTATGTACCAGTGTTTACCTGGTACATACCTAGTATTCACCTTATACATACCTAGTACTTTCTGGGTACATATCAAATACTTACTAGTATGTACCTAATATTTACTTGATATATTCATAGTACAGTATTTACCTGATATATACCTACTTACCTGGAATTTGCTGGTACTTAGTACCATTTACGTATGTAGTGCCTACTGGGTATGTACTCAATATTTACCATTTATGTATCTAATACCTACTGGGTATGCACCTAGTATGTACCAGGTATGTACTTGTTATTTACTATTTACTTATCTAGAACTTACTGAGGATGTACTAAGTCTTTACTTTGTATGTGCCCAGTATTAAAAAAGTGCTATGTGTTGTCATCATTGTATGTTTCTATACATGATGAAATTAGTTCTCTTCATTTAATCCATCACAAGTGAGAAACACCCAGGTGGAGCAGTGGGCAGCTATGTAAGCATCCGTGGAGCAATTAGGGATTAGGTGTCTTGCTCAAAGACACCATGGCATGTGGGCATGGTGGGGTGTTGAACCTGTGACTTTTTGATCCCAAGTTGGCTGTTCTACCTCTACACCATGTCAGCCTCTACCCTTACTTGGTCTATACCTATTTACCTGATACGATACTTAGTACTTACAAGTATGTACCTTGTATTTACCTGGTACATACATAATGGTATGTACCATGTGTTTACCTGATAAATACCTAGTATTTATCAGGTATGTAGCTAGTACTTATTGGGTACATACCTAGAATTTACCTGATTCATACCTATTACTTACTATGCATGTACAATGTATGTATTTACCTGGTATGTATATGGTATGTACTTTGTATTAACCATGTACATATCTAGAACTTACTGGTATGTACCTAGTACATATTACTGGATAAATATTTGCTACTTATAGGGTATGCATCTAGTATTTACAACCTGATACATATCGATTAAGTGCCTGGTGCTCACCGGGCACATATTGTACCTGACACCTACTGTCACGGTTTGTGTCTGGTATCATTTAGTTTTCTTTGATTGTGTTTTACTTGTTTCCAACCGCCCCAGTGTTTCTTCCCTCATGGAGTTCAGCTTCCGTCCCTCCCACTCTCACTTGATCCTCGTTGTCTTTCCGCAGGTGTTTGTCATCATCTGTCGTTAACTTCTCTTTAAATACAGAGTTTTTCAGTCTTTTTTCTGTTGAGTGTTTTTTTAATTTCTTTGTAAACAAATTAATTTTTGTAATACCTTCGAGCAGTTTGAGTTTTGGTTTTGCATTTGGGTTTGGATCTTCACCAAACATGATAGGATACAGTGTATTCTATCATGGGTTCTCTGGGGACCGTGCATTCAATACACGGTCCCCAGATCAAAAAACTCCTTCAGAGTTTTTTGCCCAAGAGTTTATGCCTCACTTGGAGAAAAAAAACAGAAAGTGTCCCTGTATCGCCATACGGCACCCGGCAGGTAATGAGAGCTCCCTTCCCGGCTGTGAGTTTTTCTTTGATTCTCTGCTGGACTGCAATACTGCCTCCAGCCCTGATGGACCTGGGAATATCAGTCCTAGTTGCGGATTCCAGGATACATCATTGCACTGCGAGTCACCCATCATCTACCAAGCAAGGTCTTCACCTGTGACCACGAAGAACAGCTCCTTATGTCCCATCCCAAGAACCTTGCTGTCCCCAGGTTCAGGGTACCCTGCTGGAGGGTTATGAATCTGCGAGCCAAAATGGAACAGAAGTTGGCTCGCTAGCCTCCAGCTGCATCACCAGATGTCCTCAAGCAGCCCAGCAAGGCTGAACCTCCAAAGATTTGTTTCAGTCACAGAAGCAGCAGTTCCCATTTCAGTCACAGTTCCTCGCACCTTCTGATCCTGCATTGTCGCCTGGTCCTCCATTGCCACCTCAATCTCCGGTGCTGCCTGAAACTTTGAGAGGGTTGCCGAAGACAACAATGACTCTACCGCCTGAGTCTTCGAGAGGGTTCATTAGAACAATGACGCCTCCCACATCTGAGACTTTGAAAGGGTTTTCTGCTGCAGCTTCATCGCCTGCTGTAAATTCGGAAAGGGTTCTTTGGCGCCCACTGCTTCCTTTTTAGCTGCAGTGTCCGCTGGCTCCTCTGTGGTTTCGTCAACCGCTATAGCTCCCTCTGCTGCAATGCCTCTTCTCGGTCTCAACGAGGGAGTCCAGGAGGATGCCTCTCATGGACCTTGCTGGACGTGCCCCGGGCCATCCTCCTGAACGCTGCCTCATGTTGTAGGCATGCCCAGAGCAGTCCGTTAGACTATCATGCTGGACTTTTTTAGTTTTCTCTGGGTTTATCCCTGTTGGGTTTTGGTTTATTTATCCTTGTAATTTTCTTAGTGTTTCTTTAAATATGGGCATTTTGTTTGCCCCTTGTCTGTGGACTGTGACTTACAATTTCCACTTCCTTCAAGTTCATGTTGTCCCTTACAAATTTTTTTCAGTGGTTTTTCTAGTGAGCGTTTTTTTTTTTTTTTGCTGCCGTGCAGATCTTCGCTTTCCTTTGTAAATATTTGTTTTTAATTTTACCTTTGAGCATTTTGAGTTTTGCATTTGGGTTTGGATCTTCACCAAACACGATACATACCTTGTACCTTCCAGGCGTGTACATACCAAGTGCGGTAAGTGTTATGTACTGCTAGCTCCAGAGTTTCATAAGACACCAAACACAGGTCAAATTCTCCGATTCACAGCGTCCTTAAGAGACAAGGAATGCTGCTCGTCTTTAGAACTTCAGACACGAAAACAAGAAATTTAATAACTCTGGCACAGTTCGAGAAAAACATTTGGCTCCTCTTGCCTCTTTGTTCCGAACATGTTAGTCTGGAATATCATCATCTCCTCCCACTGATAAGAGATGTAGAAACCAAAAGGAATTTTGTTTTCTTACATTTGAACATCTGAGGCAGTCTGGCCTCCGGGGCTAATGAGAAGGGATTTTTCAACACACCCGGACCTCCGGAACTACACCCCAAAATACATTCTCTTACAAATTACTGGTCGACGCTCTCCGTACAGTAAAATGTGTGGGACGGGGTTTAAACAGTTAGATGATAAAAGTTTATTTTTGGGGGAGGCACAAAACATGAACTGGTTTTTCAGCATTTGAACTAAACAAGAACTTTTATTCAAGTAAAAAAAAAAAAAAAAAACTTCCCCTCACTGTTTTCTGAATCCAGCTTTTCACAAAGGATGCTGAAAGTGATAACATTTGTATTTAAATTGTTTAATTTAGATATGACTTGATTTTTTTTTGTTATTGTTTAGTTTCTTTTTTTAGTTTAGTTTATTTCTTTGTTCATTTTATAAAATAAATATATAACAATAAACAAGTATTCACATGAAAACAAAAAAAATCGTCTCCATATATACTGTTATTTAAATATAGTTATTTAAAATCCTATCAGCCACATCTACAAACACCCCACAACTAATATTTTAATCTAAAACACTTTCCCATCAACAACAATGAAACGATTCAGCTTATCCTCTGAGACTAAAACATCTGGAACATCCACCAGTGAGCTACAGCAAACACTGACAGTCACTACAAACAGTAGATTATATGAAAATGATCATAAAAGGCTATAAATGATCATTGCACCTGCACACAAACTGAGCTGGAAATGAAGATGCAGTGCAAAGTACTCACCTGGACTGTACAGGTAATGACAGGAAGGCTGAGTGAGAGGCTGCAGCTGCTGAGCCTCTTTACAGTGTCCTCCCCTCCAGAGGAAAAAGAGGTGTTACATGTGCAGGAAGTCAACCCCGCCTGTGTGGAGCCGACGCCAAACACGTAGCCTTTAACTTAACCGTCGACCTGTATTTGCAGTTCTGAGGTGTGCCGCGTTCAGTGGTGAGTAGTTCGAGTGCTCGCAGGTAACCCGGAGGAGTTTCCTCTGCCAAAAAGAAATTGAGATTTGTGAAAGTCCCTCGATTGCACGAACAACGTGCATCGTTACCGAACTGAGAACTGGTTTGACGTTCTTTATTTTCTGCAGACGGTGGCAACAAGCCAACCAACGAGGCTGAGTCAGGTCCTCTGGACGAGTTCTTCTTTGTTGAAACGTTTCATCTTTTGTCCAAAATACTTCGAGTCGGAGGAACAAACTCAGTCTGTCTCTGCAGAAGGTCGGCTTCGTTTAAGTGAAACGACATCCGTAGGTGAACCGGAGCAGAGAATTTGTGACGCAAACAATCAGTTATATAAGAGTTTCTTTAAAAATTGTCACTATTTTGCTAACAGAGTGTTGTGGTCAGCTGGGTGTCAGAGAATAAACTGGGATAATTATCAGCTACGACCACATCAAACCTTGGCTCAGTGCCTGTGAAACTGGCTGAGCTGTCGCCATTTTTGTGCTTGTTGAGATTGCTTCGTTGTGGCGGCCATCTTGAATCAAAAGGTAATACCAGTGTTGACCCGACCATTACACACGCAGGACGCCCCGCCCTGTCAACAGAACCGAGCGCCCTGCTGCCAAACTCCTCTCCATCGACAACTGCCGGCGCTGACGTAGCGCTAAGCTAGCGGCGCACAATACAGACACGCTAGCTAAAAAGCTACAGAGGTAGCGCTCCAGTTCCCTCACGCTGAGCCGTTTCGCTAACAGAGAAGCAAAACACAAATAAAAACACAAACGTGGAAAAGGCTCTTGGTCTCCATGTTTTTTTTGACAAACGGAGCATAAATCTGCTTCACTTCCTTCAATTAAAACTTGTTCTCTGCAGAGAAGCATCTATTTACCGTCTTACAAAACCTGTTTGAACCTGTGGCCCAAAACCTGTTTTAGCTTTCCAAAGAAAATGCTCCTCAAAAGACAAGAATGAACTTAGAAGATTCAAACTGTCAGATCTAATTCTGTCTACATCAAACACGCAGGCTTTAAATTTACCATTAAAAAAAGATTTTGTCTTCAAAAGTTTGCTCCTTTTCCAAACTTCACACCTGAACTATTGTTTTAAAAGATATCTGTCTTTGGATTTTGTTTTTTAAAGTTAAGATATTGTTAACCTGCCTCAGAATTTCTCTAATTTTATGTGAGTCCAAGTTCTAGAGCTAAATCCCACCTGCAGTTGATTTGATTCAGTCACAGACTGAACCAGTAAAAACATCCAAATACCATCAATATGTTTATATAACTAACTAGTTTTAAAAAGCTCAAGCTCCTAATTGCTAGATTTAGTTCTCTGATGCAAGGAGTCCCACAGGGTTCAGTTCTTGGTATCAGTTAGTTCTTTTCTAAACAATAGACAAAAAGTTAATAAACATTTTTTTTAATGATTGTAGTTATAATATGCAACTGTACCTGTCAGAGCCTCTGACCTTCATAATTTCACTTTACAAGATGGATCCGCTTAAAAAAAAAGATAAATAAATGGATTATTTGTACCTGATGGGGGTGGTCTTTGCTCAAAAACAACAACAACAACAAAAAACTCATTTTCAAGCAGAAGGAAGAGCAAAGAATATAGTTAAAAAACTGGAAGGAGAGACTCTAAAATTGTTCAAGCAAATAGAAAATAAATACAGATTACTGGTATGCTCTATGGGTGTTTAACGGTAATTAAATAAAGGATAACAATGTCGCTCAGTGAAAGGGCCATTTGAAACATACAGCAAACCCACAGCATGGATCAAAACAGACATTAGAATCTATTTATTTATTTATTTTTCCAAATATCAGACATTTCTTTGGACAAAAAATAAAACGGGGAGATAAAAAAATTGTTGTCGTGAAAATGAAAACTGGAGAGTGTCATAAAGAGTCCTGTATGAAAGAAATTTGCCGTGGATAGACACCCCACACACACACACCTCTGTTTAAATGTTAGATTTTAGCGGTGTAAGAAAAACTGAACAGTAAAAAATAATTTCAAAGCATGAATCCAGTCTTTACTGTAACATGTATAAAGATTTTGATGCATTCACTGCCTTCGGGTTTCTCGGGACAAAAAAAATCCAGAAATCCAACCAAACAGTGAGGACAGAGGTGGAGAACATATCAACAGTGGCATTGAAAGGAGGTCAGGGAGGCTGCAGCCTTCCGAGGAGCTGCAGGAGGTTCTGATGAGTTCTGCAGATGTTCTGATGGTAAACAAGAGAGAGAACGTTCTTAAGAAGAAAAACATCCAGGCGAGACTAAAAGATGTGGGAAAATGTGTCCGCTTTAATCCAGAGTCTCACTTTTAAACTACAATTCTGAAAGGAACGTTCAGTCCAGAACAAAGACCAAAATCCCCATGATGAAGCACGGTGGTGGCAGCATCGTAGTGTGGGGTTGTTTTTGTCAGCTGGAGCTGGTGTCAAAGAAAAGATTAAGGAATGGAATTAGATTTCTTTCAAAAATGACAAAAAAAAAAAAAAAAAAAGCAAGGATACAACCAAATCATCAAAAAAGGCTGACTTCACTTTAAGGAAAATATTTCTTTTTTATTTAATGTCCTTGCCAGAGTTTGGACCTAAATGTGACCCAATCTGGCAAAATGGAGCCATGTGTTGTGAGATTTTGAGGAACAACCTCCTTCCCTCAGAGCATTGAAGATGGGTCATGGCTGGGTCTTCAGCATGACAATGACCTGAAGCACACAGCCAGGAGAACCAAGGAGTGGCTCCAGAAGAAGCAGATCCAGATTCTGGACTGGTCTAGCCAGTCTCCAGACCTAAACCCTATAGAAAATCTATATATACACATAATGGACACGACGGGTCAGCGGTGACGCATAATACAAGGGATTTATACGCCCAAGCGACTTATATACGTTTTTTTTCCCCTCTTCATGATGCTTTTTTGAATGATGCAACTTTTTGACTGATGCAACTTATACACTGGAAAATACGGTACTTCGATTAGAAGCATGTCTTATTCTGGATGACCCGTAAACAGATGAGAGCGAGGCTGTGGTTTGTGGCCCTGAGCATCCTAGGAGTAAACTTTGCAGCGTTTCACTTCCTCTGGCTGACAATATTTATTTATTATTAATGTAAAAAAAAATCACGGTGTTATTTTTGATCTTTTAGCGTCCACAATAAAAAAAAAGGTAGCAGGACCTCTTTCCTCCACCTTCATAATATCATTCAAGTGAGTGCAGTGACTTATTGTAGAGAAACATCTTCATCCCATCAGGTGGTCATCTGGGATCTGCTGTTGTTGATGGGCTCGTCTGGGATTTGAACCATAGACCTCTGCCACCCCAAAGCGAGGATCTTCCCACGACCAACAAGCCTGTTGAGTTCACCTGTGACCAGCAGGTGGTGCTGTCGGACCAAGTAACGGAGAACAACCTGCCACATCAGCACAGATGTTTGGAACAAAGCACACAGTGTGGAGCAGCAGCTCTTGTGGCTCGTTGGTCTAGGGGTATGATTCTCGCTTTGGGTGCGAGAGGGCCCGGGTTCAAATCCCGGACGAGCCCTTTTCTTTCTCCTTCTGGCTCGGACCTGGAACATCTCGT
>JAVCKU010000088.1:10640762-10654229 GCA_032273985.1 Hypsolebias coamazonicus
AAATGTTCAGCTCATTTAGGACAATTGTGCTATGACTTTTGGTAATGGTGCAACTTTAGCTTTTTGAAATATTTAGCTTTGTCGGCCATGTTTTTCCTCATTGAAAATGAGTGGAGCTCTTCACATCCGTCGAACCCTTTAGCTGTTTACAACCGTTTACTGCTCATTTCAGCTTCTTTTTTTTAATTTTATTTTCTAATTTCCGCTTATTCTGATTAATTTAAACTTTTTTGATTTCTCAGCTACATTTCTGCTGTCTAATTTAATCCTTTTTTCTACTTTTCAGCATGATATTTTCAGGTTTTTGTCCATTTTCAGTATTTTTATCTGTTTTTGTGCAGTTTCTTTCCTTTAGTTTTAGCTTTTTTGTGTTCCCTTCAACTTTTTTCAGCTACTTTCAGCTTCTTTCTTCTAAACTCAGATTAATTTTCCAGCTTTTTTCAGCTACTTTTTGTCCATGTTTTAGACATTTTAGCTATTTTTTTTTTTTGCTAATTTTAGCCTTTTGTGATTGTCTCAGATGTTAAACTTTTTATCTCCTCAACATATTTCTGCTCATTTCAGCTTTTTCAGCTACATTTTGAAAAAATAATTTCAGCTTTTTTCTGCTCTATTTAGTTTTTTTCGTTTACTAATTTCAGATTTTTATCTATTCAGCTTCTCGTTACCCATTTCAGCTTATTCTGTTAATTTTTGTGGGGGGGGGGGGGGGTTCTGCTAATTTCAGCTCTTTCAGCTATGTTTTTATGCTAATTACAGCTCTTTTTGTTCTTTTAATTTATTTATCTTTTACTAATTTCATATTTTTGTGATCTAGTCAGCTTATCTTTGTCTATTTCAGCTTATTCTGTTCATTTCTGCTGTTTTTCTGCTGATTTCGGCTTTTATTTTCCTGTTTACAGCAAATGTCCACTGTTCAAATTCATCTCACATTAACAATCTGGATATGAAACGTTTTCAGCTGGTTTCATCTTCTTCAGCTGATTTCAGCTGAAATCGTTCAGCGCGCTGCGTTCTCACAGGAATTGACATTTCTCTAGTTCGTTCAGTTTTGTTGTTTTTGGAAGTTTTTGATTCGAGTTTTGTTTTCTTCTGTTTTAGGACGTTCCTAAAGGAGCTCGAGGAATACACCGACTGCCCAGAACTCGTGGGCCGCTGCTTTTTAGAGCGGGTACGCTCGCAACACAACGAACAGTCACCTCCATGAGACGTCTCTGACTGAAATGACCTTTGCTCGTTTCTCTGCAGATGGAGGACCTGCAGATCTACGAGGCGTACTGCCAGAATAAACCTCGCTCCGAGAGTTTGTGGAGGCAGTGCTCCGACTGCGCCTTCTTTCAGGTCAGCATCGGTTTCGCACCTTCGTCCCAAAGAAGCTTCGCCCACTTTCGGGGATTTTAGCTGTTTTTTGTTTATCAAACCCAGGAGTGCCAGAAGAAGCTGGAACATAAACTTGGTTTGGACTCCTACCTCCTTAAACCCGTCCAGAGAATCACCAAATACCAGCTGCTGCTTAAAGTCGGTCGTTGTTCGGTCGTTCCCTTTAAACTCCTTTACCCAGTTATTTTAAAAAGAGCTTAAAGAAACTTTTATGGATCCCTTTCCTCGTTGCAGGAGATGTTGAAGTACAGTAAGGGCTGCGACGGCTGTGAAGACCTCCAGGAGGCGCTCTCCTCCATCCTGGGCATCCTGAAGGCCGTCAACGACTCCATGCACCTCATCGCCATCACAGGATACGAGGTCGGTCAAAGTACGGAACGAAACGACGATTCAACCGCCGTCATCGAAGGTTTCTTGACACCCAAATGCCAAAACGCAGGAAAATCTCAAGATGTGAATGCTGAGAGCTAAACAACAGCTGAAGTTTGATGCAAAAGAAGAAACTGAGCTTGTAAAGCTAACAGAAGCTAAATGCTACCTAAATGCTCAAAAGAGCAAAAGCTGAAAGAAGCAAAATGCTAACTATAAACTCAAATTAGCTAAAGTTTTTATTAAAAACCTCATAATAGCTAAACTCTAGCAACAGAATATATTAAAACATTTACTCAGAATAGCAAAAGGCTAGCTAAAAGTAGCTAACTAAATACAAAAACTAGCTAAATTAAATAATAAAGCATAATCCCAAATGTGGGATGAATAAAGTCTTATCTACATTTTTGCTAAAAGCTAGAATATCAATATGCTAGTTCAAAGTAGTAAAACAATAACTCAGCATATCAAAAGGCTAGCTAAAAGTAGCTAAAAGCTAAATAAATATTTGAAAACGGCCAGCTTAAAGTAAAATAGTTAAATTCTAGCTATTAGCAAAACACTTAACTCAAAGTATCAAAAAACTAGCTTCATCTAACTAAAAGGTAGCTAAATGTTTAAAAACGCCAGGTAAAAGCTAAAAGAAGCAAAATGTTAGCTTAAAACAGAAATTTTCTACGTTTCTGCTAAAAGCTAAAGTATCAAAATGCTAGTCAAAGTAGCAAAACACCAACTCAGAGTATCAGAAGGCTAGCTAAAAGGATAACTAAAAGCTAAAACAAGCTAAATTGAACTTACAGTAAAAAAAATTTAGCTTGAAGCTAAACATAGCAGAAGGATAGTTAAATGTTTCAAAACCTCAACTAAAAGCTAAAATGCTAGATATACAATTAGGTTCTAGCTAAAAGCTAGAATATCAAAATGCTAGTTGAAAGTAGCAAAATACTAACTCAGAGTAGAACACTTAAAGTAGCTAAAAGTTGACTAATGTTTCAAAAGGTCAATAAAAATCTTAAAATGCTAGCTAGAAGACAATTTTCTAAATTCTAGCTGAAAGCTAGAAAAACAAAATGCTAGTTCAGCAAAAGGCTAGCTAAACGTAGCTAAAAGCTAACTAAATATTTCAAAAGGCCAGCTATTAGTAAAATTGCTAAATTCTAGCTATTGATTAGCTAAACAATAACGCAACGTATAAAAAACTAGCTAAAAGTAGCCAAAAGCTAACTCAATGTTTCACAATGCTAGCTAAAAGCTAAAAGAAGCAAAATGCTAGCTAAAACCCTATTTTTTTCTACATTTCTGCTATAAGCTAGCATATCAAAATGCTAGTTCAAAGTAATTAAAGGTTAGTTAAAAGTAGCTAAAAGCTAACTAAATATGTCAAAAGTCAAGCTAAAAGCTAAATTCTAGCTATTGATTAGTAAATCACTAGCTCAATGTATCAAAAAAGGTAGCTAAAAGTGACTAAAAGCTATCTAAATGTTTCAAAATGCCAGCTAAAAGAAGGAAAATGCTAGCTAAAACCCTAATTTTTCCACATTTCTGGTTTAAGTTAGCATATCAAAATGCTAGTTCAAAGTAGTAAAAGGCTAGCTAAAAGTAGCTAAAAGCTAACTAAATATGTCAAAAGTCCAGCTAAAAGCTAAATTCTAGCTATTGATTAGTAAATCACTAGCTCAGTGTATCAAAAAAGGTAGCTAAAAGCAAACAAAATGTTTCAAAATGCCAGCTAAACGAAGCAAAATGCTAGCTAAAACCCTAATTTTTCTACATTTCTGGTTTAAGCTAGCATATCAAAATGCTAGTTCAAAGTAGTAAAAGGCTAGCTAAAAGTAGCTAAAAGCTAACTAAATATGTCAAAACTCCAGCTGAAAGCTAAGTTCTAGCTATTGATTAGTAAATCACTAGCTCAGTGTATCAAAGGCTAGCTAAAACCTGACAGAAATAAAAGAATGAAATATTTTAAAGAGAGTAAATTTGAATGGATTCTTCATGTGGGATGAAAAATATTAAACTTCAAACGGAAGTCGTTGCACCTTGATTCTGAAGGAGCACAACGATGGCAGAAGTAGGCGAAGGATATCAGCCGTGTCTTTTCCTGCGCAGGGGAACCTGTCGGACCTCGGCCGCCTGCTGATGCAGGGCTCCTTCAGCGTGTGGACGGAGCACAAGAAGGGCCACGCCAAGGTGAAGGACCTGGCCCGCTTCAAGCCCATGCAGAGGCACCTGTTCCTGCACGAGAAGGCGCTGCTGTTCTGCAAGAGGAGGGAGGAGAACGGCGAGGGCTACGAGAAGGCGCCGTCCTACAGCTTCAAGCACTCCCTGAACGTGAGCTCGAGGTCAAAGTTCGAAGGCGGCAGCGGGACGTTTTTCCCCGCGCTCCTAACAAACAAACGTTCTCGTTGGTTCAGATGAGCGCCGTCGGCATCACGGAGAACGCCAAGGGAGACAACAAGAAGTTCGAGATCTGGTGCAACTCCAGAGAAGAAGTGTTTATAGTGCAGGTAGCTTCAGTTCTTTTAAAAACTAAAGTTTAGTTTTAAAAATCAGCTAAAACGGCTTTTCCCCTCTAGGCTCCGACGTCGGAGATTAAAACCGAGTGGGTGAAGGAGATCCGCAAAGTCCTGACGCAGCAGCTCAAGGCGTGCAGAGGTAGGCTTGCTCTCCATTTCTTTACGTTTCTCGTAGTTTCGCTCGGCGTAGCTGCTCGTCACCACTTCCTGTTTCAGACGCCAGCCAGCAGAAGAGCTCGGACTCTTCGACTCCCGCCAGCAACGGCGGCTCCGCCTCCCTCAGGTCGGTGTCGCTTCTCGCGCCAGGCGGAGAAAAGCGTAGGAGTGAAACTTAAACGTTCTCCCGCTCTGGTCTCCTCCAGCCCCTTCCGCGGCAACAATCAGAAGAACCAGAAGAAGCAGGAGGAGAAGAAGGCGGAGCCCTCTGACCCCACGTCCTGTTCTTCACCCAGACACAAAGGTGAATAAAACAAACGCTCGCCTTTGGTTCCTGTCGCCGCCGTCGACCCTCCATAACCCAAACTTCTCTTGTCTCCATCGCCTTCACCTCCACGGCTCCGGTTCCTGTTTCCTCCCCTCCCGCTTCTCATTTCAAACCATTTTCTCCTCCTCCAGACGACGCCGTGACCAGCCCGACCACCGACAGGTCCTCGGTGGCTAAAAAGCGTTTTACTTTGCAGGGTTTCAGCAATCTGAAGAGTCCCAAAGGTAACGTGAGGAAACCCCCAGCAAGCTTACGAGGTTTACAGCAGATATTCTTTTTTTTTTTTTTATCCTAACTTATTCGGTTCAGAAAGCCATCTGCTGCAGGTAGGATGTTTATTGTTCACAGAGCCCTATTTCAAACATCTGAACTATCCCTTTAAGTCATAAAACCTGGAAGTGTCAGGTTTGATTAGTCCGTTTTGGAGAAACGCTGCCTCCTGGTGGTCAAAGTGAAGCATTGCTTCTGTTTCAGAGCTCCTACAACAAAGTTAAAGTTTATTTTTTTAAACAAATATTCATATTTCTTTGTGTCTAATTAAAAAAAAAAAAAACTTTCTTTCCTCCCTGACTTCTCTCTCTCCTCTTCCTCCTCTTCCTCCTCTTCCTCGTGACGGCTCAGCTCTGAGCCCGGAGCACGCCTCCAAACGCCACTCGGTCACAAGTGACCCCACCCCCTTTGGCTTCAAAGGTACATTCCTTTTTTAAAACCCCGTCTCGGTGGGAGATTTTTACTTTAGAGGCCGTCGTTCGGTTCCTTGTTCGAGTTTTGTGCCGGCGTTCGACAAAACCTCGGCGACGAAAAAGTTGAGATGTTGTGTGGAACGTAAATTAAAACAAAAACGCAACGATTTGCAAATCAAATTAAGCCAATTGAGAAATTGGACCGGTTTCATAAATTGATGAAATCATCGTGAGTTTGGAGGTAACACGTCTCCAAGAAGCACCGTCCAGAACCGCTGAGGTCTTCTCTGGACCAGAGCTCATTCAGAATGGACTGAGGTGAAGTCCAGAACGGTTCTGAGGTCAGGTTGGGACCAAACGTTCTGTTTGGAAACCACGGACATCACGTCCTCTGGACTAAACGGGGACCATCCATCCAGCCTGTTGGCAGCTTACAGGTAAAACAACTGCCTCTCTGATGGTATAGGGGTGCATTAGTGCCTCTGATATGAGCAGCTTAAACATCTGGAAAGAATCCAATGCAGAAAAGAAGATAGAGGATTTAAAACATCTGATCTCATCTAGAGGAGACCCAGGACTGTAGAACATCTCCATCAATCCTCAATTAGAGCAGAATGGGACAACATGCCCTCAAAACCTCCAGTAGATGGTCTCCTCAAGTCCTTCAACAACTGGTCTACTCAGATCCTTCAACAACTGGTCTCCTCAGCTCCTCCAAAACTTCCAACAACTGGTCTCCTCAGGTCCTTCAACAACTGGTCTCCTCAGATCCTCCAAAACCTCCAGTAGATGGTCTCCTCAGGTCCTTCAACAACTGGTCTTCTCAGGTCCTCCAAAACCTCCAGTAGATGGTCTCCTCAGGTCCTTCAACAGCTGGTCTTCTCAGGTCCTCCGAAACCTCCAGTAGATGGTCTCCTCAGGTCCTTCAACAACTGGTCTCCTCAGATCCTTCAAAACCTCCAGTAGATAGTCTCCTCAGGTCCTTCAACAACTGGTCTCCTCAGCTCCTCCAAAACCTCCAACAACTGGTCTCCTCAGGTTTTTCAACAACTGGTCTCTTCAGATCCTCCAAAACCTCCAGTAGATGGTCTCCTCAGGTCCTCCAAACCTCCATCGTTACAGGTTTATGAATTCAGTTTTATTTACGTCCCACATCATCTCAACGTTTCCAGCGTTGGTTTTTGTGGACCATCAGTTGTCGTCGATCATCTCATCTCACATTTTTCACGTCTTCTTTCAAAGATCTCACCAGAAACTGTGATTCACGGTTTAATCTCGGTCCATGAGCAGCACAGAACCCTCCTGAAGCCGTAGCTTTTCTGACCGAGCAGCTTTAGGCTCGCGCTCACCGATTGGCTGCCGGTTGTCTCCTCCGCTGGACGAGAACCTCTAATCTGCTCCGAAGCCGGCGGTGGTGGATCCATGCACTTCCTGTTTGATCTCCATTCATTGTCTTTGGGAGTTTTGGTTCGACCTTTGTGTCTTTGCTTTCGTCTCATTCGTTCACGGGCGTTTGTCTTTTCATTTCTCTCCCACGTTCTCTTCTTCAGGCTGGAACAAGGCGTCCCTCTCGGCGGACGCGTCGGAGGACAACGACGGCTACTCCAGCGGCGAGGACCCCATGAACTCTGACACCGAGGACGAAGTCGTGAGGAAGCTGGTGAGCCCGACGCGACTCTGTAGAATATTTTGTTGTTGTGCGTAGTTGTGTACGGTTCGGCTGTAAATACAGTTTCTGACCCCCCAGGCTCCGGGACGGTACACCGTGGTGGCAGACTGCGAGAAGGCGGGTCCTCAGGAGCTGTCCGTCAAGAGTGGAGACGTGGTCCAGCTGATCAGAGAAGGAGAGGAGGGACAGTGGTAAAAAATATCATCCTCCTTTCACACAAAACACCAGCGGAGCTCCATGACCATGAAATCCAGGCCTTCAGCTTCAATCGCAGACCTCTGAGTCGCTTCATTACCCAGCAGCCCCTGCGGCTCACCCAGCCTTTTGTATTCAAGTACAACTTGTAATTTCAACGAGTCACGCTGAAATTTAACAATAATAAACTTAACTTTACTGTTTCTGTAAAGTTTTATCATGTAAAGAAACCAAAGTACAATTTAAATTTTGATCATTATTGAAGTAAACCGAGACTTAACCTTCGTGTTCTAAAGCAAGCTATAATTAAAGTGTGGGTTTTTGGATTTACAGGTTGTAATTGAATGCATCACAAATTTTGATGTCCAGAAATAGTGGATTCCTGAAGGTTCTGAGCTTCACGTTTTGGCCCCGCCCACTCTACATCAGCACTGTGATTGGTTAATTTTCCACTCAGTAATGAAACAGACTCCTCCTGCAGAGACTGAGCTCCGCCTTCTCTGCTGACAGAGAAGTCCTGACCAATGAGGAAGAACCTTCAGACGCGTTTCCGCCTGGAGACACAAATTTAAAATAATCTGATTGGATAACTTTATTTTTACTCAATTAAATCAGTTTCTTATGTAACTGCAAAGTAGTTTACAGAAAACAAGACAAATTAGAAAAAAAAAACTACTTTGAAGATAAATATTTTATATGAAATTAAAAATTTAAATGTAACTTTTTACATGTGCTGGATTGTGGGGCCTTCTCTGAAGGCGTAGCAGGCCAGCTGTTGTTCATCCATCTTTTTTTTTGGTTGGGTTTTAGAGTTAACAGGTCAAAGATACTCCAAGGCCGTAAAGAGTTTAAAATCCCTTCGGCATGGTCTGGTTCTGTCCTGGGCTCACCTTTCATCTCAGCTCCTCCTTCACTATAACAGACCGGAGCAACACCTTAATCACTGCGGACGAGTCCCAGTCTCTTGCACCATCTCATCATCGCTCGTGAACAGGACTCCCAGAAACCAGAACTCCATTCGCTCAGGCAGAAGCACAAAGGGAGCGCTCCACCCTTTTCCCGTCGAGAACCGAGGCCTCCAGTTCGGAGGAGCAGATCTCGGCTCGTCTGTGATCCGCCGTCGGCTTGAAGCTGCCACAAGAGCCACGTAGTTTTCAAAAAGCAGACGCTGGACCTTGCCTGAGCACAATATATGTTCCCTACGTTTCCCTGGTTTGATCTGGGAACATGTATTAAAATCCCAGACCTTTCCTGGATGAATGAACCCCCTTTGAGACGTCTTAAGGTTAAGTAGGTCCTTTGGACGGATTCAAACTCCTCCATTCCTCTCCAGACAAAGAAGGTACTGGACCTGACTTGAAGCCTGACTTGTCTTGTGAACGTATGGAGACTTGCAAGGCAGAAAATATAGCAACAACCGTTCCCTTACAAACGGGACATTTAACACCAGACGCGCTTTTCGTAGCGTAGCATTGTCAGTGGAGTATCTTCAAACCTAATAATTACCGGTCATGCCTTGTTTTTGTCCTTTATAGGTTCGTGAAGAACCTTCGCAGCGGTAAAGATGGCTGGGTGGCGGCGGCGAACCTCCTCAGCCTGATCTCAGAGTCCAAATCCTCGCAGTCGCTCAGCAGCTCAGGTTGGTTACATCCGCAGGAAGTCGTTTCATAGCACCCTTGAGTCTGCCGTCGTCTTTCACCGACTCATCCCTGCAGCGGTTCGCATGTTTGTCCTGCAGATGGCAGCGTCTCCGGGAACCTCAGCACGTCCTCCAGCTGCAGCGAGACCTACACCAGCTTCTCGGACATCAAACCCTGACCTGACATCGCCGCGCCGTCTCCACGGCGGGGTCGTGGGAGCCATACGCCTCTCGGACCTGCTTTAAAAGAAAAAAGGCTTCCCGAACACGACTTCGGTGCCATATTGTGAATATGTAGCGTCTAATACGGACAATTTGAAGACCCCCTGCACTCGCCGCCGGTGTCGCCTCCAGGACACGGCAGCACCGCGATAGCTTTGGATCTTGCACAGACGCCATCAGACGGGCGTTTCGCACGATTTGATGGCTGTAGCGTCAGACGCCGATCGCACACTGTGAAAAGTGGCGGGCGGCTGCCGTCTCGGAGCAACGCGAAGGTCGTGACCTCTCGCTTTTTGGTGGGGGAGGGGGCGCGTACGGAACAGGGCGTGCGGCAGACCCCCGTTGCGTCAAAAACCAGCATTGTGAACGTTTCTTGAAATTCCAGTTTTTAAGTTGTTGTTTAAAAAAGGGTTGCCTCTGAACTGCAGTAACCTCTCAGGAAGTCCCAGAAGTTGCAGGCAGGCAGGTGTGACCGCATACCTGTACGTGTCAACACTCCTGCCTGCGCGCCTCGTTACACAAATCGATTCAGTGGCCGTCTAAAAAAAACCAGCTTCTACGCGACGGCGACTCTCCCAACTCGGTCCGACGGCCTCACAAGCCCCTGTTATCCCTGTTTAGTTTGTTGTCGTGTCATTGTCCCCACCTGTGTTTGCACAAAAGGCAGCATTGTCCTCCGCTCCCAGCCCCATTCAGGCATGTGACAGCAGCCACCTTTTACTGCCGTCAGGGCCCGGACCTGCTCTGTGTGTTTGCACCCTGCGAGCCACACCTGTAGCTGATCACAATCCATACGTTGTTTTTTTCTTAAATTGCTTTTAATTGTTGGTGCGAATAATGGAGAGAACACCTCGGACGCAACGAGGAACCTGCGCTGTTCTTTCATAGCCGGGGTTCCCTGAACCAGAACCGACCCCCGCCTGTTTATTACACAGGAGGTGCTCAACAAATTTTCTTGGGTCGCTTCAGTCGGACCTTGCTCGGTCCGTGGAAGTAAAAGAAAAACGTGGGAACTAGCTGTAACACCTCTATACCTCATGCCGTTTTCCTCGTGCGTCCCTAATTATATATTTTTTAACTTGGCGCTGTTATAAAATGACGAGAGTTTATTTTCTGCTGACACGGGCACTAAACTTGTCCACGTTCGATCCCGAAGGGCCCAATATCTTGAGTTTGTACTTCTGACTTTAAGGCTGGAGGTCGTGAAAAGGGTTATATATATTTTTTTAACGTTTCTGTTTATGCAGCACATTGCAGCATTTATTTTCTTATCTACCGAGTATGATGGCGATACACAAATAATGTTATGAATCATATCTGTACATTTGTAAATATGTATTCTGACTTGTATGTAAAATGAAAGCGGCTTTAATAAAGATGGTTCCTCTATGGGGTTGCGCCTTTTCTTGTTAAAGCGTCCTTATCTTTTCATCCTGTTCAAAGTTTTTAATCCCGCATCTTGTCGCGTAGCTTTCACGTCAAGTTTAAATGCGGCGCAGAAAGTTGGACTTCACGATCGCAGTTTAAGGATTTATTAGATTTTTTTTTTCCCCATGGACAGTTCAGCTGACGGTGGAAATGTCCAAAGCAATCAATCAACTTTACATCTTCATGACACGTATGTAGAAATGGCCATTTAACAAGAGAGTAGATGTGTCAATGATGTTATCTATAAGGAGCGTTTGTAACAATAGCAGAGGGATAAGTTGTATCCAGCTTGTCTCCATAATCCAACAGAGGTAGAATGTTTTTTTTTTTCAACAATGGTGTGTTTTGCAGCCAATTTAAACAAAGATCGATTTCTATATACAGGTACATAACCAAGTCTCGCTTTAACATTATATTGTAAAGCATTAACATGATGCAAAAAGGACAGAGCACCATCAATCCAAATTCCCAAATATTTATACACTGTTACCTTCTTTAATATCACCGTTTACAGTTGAGAAGTCCACCGAGGTGGGTATGATTCCTCCTCCACGACTGAACCACATAAGTTTTAATTTTAAGTCAGAAAAGGCCTGCTGGATTTCAAGAACACCACATGCAAGGGACCTCGTCCGAAGAAGGACCAAAAGCATATAATATAGCGTCATCGGCATATAAATGGATGGAGGCCTCACTAACAGAATGTGAGATATTGTTTGTAAATATGGAGAAAGGAGTTGGACCAAGACAGGAGCCTTGGGGTACACCTGACATCTGGAAGAAACTGTGAGGTATGAGAGTCAAGTCATACGTCAAAACGTAGGTGTTTTTGTCTTCTTTCACACGGCGCCTGTCCCACTGCTGTAGGACTTCCGGTTATCTCTCAAATTCCTTCAGAATGCAGAGCGCGAACACCCATAGACTGATTATATTTTATCTCGAAATATTCCTTTCCAAGTGGAGGGTCTTCTTAACTTGTATTTCCTACATTTTAATCAATAACTTAGCAGTCAGGGAGTGACAGACGCTGGCATGTGGTTACCATGGTGACTGCTATGAGTCACTGCCCTTAACCTTTCTTTTCTACGTTTATTTATTTTTTTTTTTAACAAAGCGTTAATGTTCTGCAGTAGTTGTATCGGCACCCATTAAAATAAAAAACGTTCAAAATGTGTCCAGTTTGACGTCATTTGTATATTTTTAGTAATTTGAGTACTGTACTGTATTTTAGCTCAAACGAGTTGGCCTGGGCTGCATTCCAATTTGTTTCGCAACGGACCTTCGCGTCTTTTTTCCGATTTCATTTTCCTCTGAACATCCAAAATAACCCAAAAGACGTTTCGACGGACTCGTACTAGGCACAACGGCAGCAAAATGCCTTACATGCGTGCGTGTTTAGTGCGCACGCATCGGTAACGGGCCGGTGAGGAGGGTGGAAGTGACAGAATGCGAACGAGGAATCGGCCTCTGCTGGAAAGATACAGATTTGTGAAGTTGGCGAGAACGAGCGCGACCAAAACCGGAAGTTGCACAATTCGCTTTGTAAATTAAAAGCTTACGGGTAACAATCTAATAGCGCACAAGCAGTAATAAAGTTTATTTTAAAATACAACTTGAACTTTATCTTAATTGTAAGTAAGTTTTTTTGTTTAATCGAGATCGTTTCTCCCTTTTCTCCCCAAAAAAAGGACTTCAAGATATTTGCTGTGAAAATCCCCACCGGAAGCCGCGTTATCTCCTCATCACGTTAGCTTGGCACTCCGTCGGAGAGCGAACAGATGGAATTCTACACTCCCTTCTCAACGGATTCCTCACATTTTAAATTGTATCGCTCACATTTTTAGCCGACTCCGGTGCCAGCAGACACTCTGACGCCCAACTGGGAGGCCCGGCTGCGCTACGACTCGGGACAGAAGCGGCCGAGACGTTTAAAGACACCAAACATCTCCTCGCTGTAAGTAACAAGCTAACCTGGGTGAAGCTACGATGCTACTGGTTTGTGACTTTAAGGGTTGAAATGTGTGTGATGGTGCCCCTCCACCTCTCTGCAGTTGTTTCTGCTTGATGCAGACAGCTGTGGTTAGCTTTAATCTGTCAAGCCAATAAAAATAAAAAGGTGAGGGGGTGCAGTTAGTCTGAAGGGCTGCAGGGGAGTAGCCGTGTTAAATCGAGCTGTTCTGCGTTTTTCACTTCCGGTTACTTTATTACTAACTCGTTCCTCCACCCGCGGCGGGACCTGTGACTCGTTAGCTGCACCTTTAAATGTGCGTTTTTTTGTTGTCGTTTCTTCTACTTTTAAGCGAGTGGCGTCGAGCTAGCCGCAAGGAAGATCGGCTACTTCCGGTAGCGACTTTTCAAAATAAAACTAAACGCCGCAGTAATTTGAGCTCTTGTTTTCAGGCGTGAGATTTAGCTTTAAGGGTGTTAAAACTAAAAGCAGCCTTCTCTGTTTTCGCTAACCTTGTGAAAGCTGAGGAGTTACTTGCAAAAAATAAGGAACGAGTTAATTAAATGCACTGTGGAGAGCAGCCTTCCCACCGCCTCGGACCGCTACGCTTCACGATGCAGGGAGGGGGCCGTTCCGCATCGTGAAGGACTCCACTCATCCTGCGCACAGTCTGTTTCAGCCTCTCTCCTCAAGCAGGCGGCTGAGGAGCATTCAGAGCAACGCCACCAGGCTCAGAAACGGTTTCTTCCCTGCAGCTGTCGGACTGCTGACCTCAAGCTGCACTAAATTCAGCTTCATTTTACATTTTTAAACTTTATTATACAGTATATACATATATATATATATATATATATATATATAGGTAGTCCTCGACTTACGACGGAGATCCGTTCTCACGGCGGCGGCGTAAACCGAATTTGACGTAAGTCAGAACGTA
>JAVCKU010000088.1:10670101-10682218 GCA_032273985.1 Hypsolebias coamazonicus
TCCGTGTTGCCGGTCTCGCTGGACGCCGCTGAGCTGTGGCAGTGGAGGAGGCGGGTGAGCTGGGGCCCGGCGGTGTCGTTGCCGCTGATTGAGAAGAGGGCGCTCTGAACCTCCCGGTCAAGTCGCTGGGCTTCGGAGGGGGGGCCGGACTGGGCCGCCGTGAGCCCGTCCGATGCCGCCACCTTGCGGATAATGGCGGGTAGGGCCTGTCAGAGGGCCGTGAGCGCCGGGGGCACCTTAGTGGAGTTGCTCGGTGGCGGATGGGGCGAAGAGCAGGTGCACAGACGCAACCCATCAACCGCAGCACAAGCAAGAGAGACTCTGGGGGGGCCAGGCGGCCGACCCTTCTGGTCTCGGCGGGCGGCTGGGCGGGCTTCTCCGTCCCAGGCTGGGCCCGAGGCCTGTCCCCTAGGCGCCGCTCGTCGGGCCCGATGGGGGCGAAGAGTTCTCGACGCCGAAGGCGTTCTGCCTCAGGGAACGCGGGCAGGAACGACAGGTGTTCTCCAGCGCGACGTGTGACGACCCGAGGCAGCTTCCACAGAAGGAATGGACATCAAATTCCGCGAAAGCGGTCTCGCATGCAGAGCAAATCTTCGACATTGTAAGTTATTCAGGACGGCTGAATGATGAAAGGAGACGTTCTTCCCGCATTAGCATAATATATAGATGCGGGGCGGGGCCCACACGGGGGTGGGCGTGGACTATTAAGTTTTCAGCGGACGCGCTGCGCGCGGAGGGATATCCAATAAGCGAAGATGTCTAAAGGGCGTAGCTCATATGAAATAGAACTAAATATGTTAGTAGATGTAGCTAATATGTTAGTAGATGTAGCTAAATATGCTAGTATAAGTAGATAAATATGCTAGTAGATAACTAAATATGCTAGTAGATGTAGCTAAATAAGGTAGTAGATGTAACTAAATATGCTAGTAGATGTAGCTAAGTATGCTAGTAGATGTAGCTAATATGCTAGTATAAGTAGTTAAATATTCTAGTAGATGTAACTAAATATGCTAGTATAAGTAGATAAATATGCTAGTAGATGTAACTAAATATGCTAGTAGATATAGCTAAACATGTTAGTAGATGTAGCTAAATATGCTAGTACAAGTAGTTCTATATGTTAGTAGATGTAACTAAATATGCTAGATGTAACTAAATATGCTAGTATAAGTAGATAAATATGCTAGTAGATGTAACTAAATATGCTAGTATAAGTAGATAAATATGCTAGTAGATGTAACTAAATATGCTAGTAGATGTCGCTAAATATGTTAGTAGATGTAGCTAAATATGCTAGTAGAAGTAGTTCTATATGCTAATATAAGTAGCTAAACATGCTAGTATAAATAGCTAAATATACTAGTATAGGTAGCTAAATATACTAGTATAGGTAGCTAAATATGCTAGTAGATGTAATCTGCAGCCACTGCTTCAGCTTGTCCTTAGCAGGCAGCGGTATGATTATATTGTCCTGTTTGAGCTCTGACAGGTGGTGTTCTTACATATTTAAATTAAATCCACAATGATTGGAGGAACTACATGGCTCGTACTTTTCGCACAGAAACTAATGTTGGTTCTGGTCCATGCAAAAGTTGCGCCCATAATTCATTCAAGGCAGCATGGGGGCTAGGACTAAGGTGGATGTGTTTTGCTCAAAGTCTAAATATAAACTAAAAACAATGTAATGAGGAGATGACCTGTTGAAGAGCTCCTCCACGTTCAGCTCCGGGTCATCGTCCGACATCCTCTCCATGAAGTCGCTCCCTCGAGACGTCTCCTTCACAAACTGCAGAAGACCCGGCGCCGGCGGCTGCAGTAGAACACCGATGTGAGGACGGCTGTTGGACTTCAGCTTTTCCACGGCGACGGCGTCCAGCGCCGCTTCTTCTGTCGTGGAGGGAGACGCTGGGCCGTGGGGGCCTGTGTGGTTCGGGGGCACAGACCTCAGCATGCTGATCTCTGGATCTCCAGGCCAGAAGGAGACCTGACTGACTCCAGCTGAGGGAGAGGACATCGTTAAGGTGCAAAGGTACGATTCCAAATGTTGTTCTTCCCTACTCACCATTGATGATCATCTTGAGACAAGTGGCACAAGGCCTCCGGGAGAAGTGTAGTTGGCAGCCGGCCAGGCCGGCTCCGTGCTGGATGATGGCCACTTGTCCCGCATGGAGCTCAGCTCCCGAACAGTGGAGTCCCACCACCTTCCCTCCCCGCACGACCACCAGACCAATCCTACGGATCTGAAACGGGGTCTGGTCAGAGTTCTGGCGCCACTCACTGTCATGAATGAAAAGTGACGGGGGAAACTTACTTGGCTGTTTTCAGCTTCCTCTTGTTGCTCCTGAGGGAACAACTCCATCCACAAGCTCAACAAGGTGAACAGGTTCACCTTTGACAACCTGGGGCCGTGCCCTGAGAGAACAATGGATTAAAAAATTCTCAGCCACCCGACTAACCTGTTTAAATAAAGGTTGAATGAATAAAATTGGGAAAAATTATTGAAGTGATGCCCAAAGGTTCAAACACCCCTACCATTATACAAGTAGGGCGTCCCGCCTTGTCAACGGAACCAAGCGCCCCGTCTACCAAACCGAACCCCGAAATCCATCGACAACTGCTAAACTAGCGGTACGCAATACAGCCGCACTAGCTAAAAATCGTTCCGTTTCCCTCACGCAGATCTGTCTCCCCCGGAAGATATGAGCACCCTGCCAAGGCAAGCAAGCTAGGGGAAACACTGACATCAATTAAATTATTTCAGCTACTTTCAAACATTACCAGCGGTGGGCACAGTTCCTTTAATCCGCTAATGGCTAATAGTGGAACTAATGTTTCGTTTAGCGGCGTAGCCTTTTCGCCAGCTTTGGAAACCATTAGCGGAACTAGCTTCCACCAAATCAGGTTTCTCCATCTTCAAGTCCAGTAACAGATTTTTCAAGCTTGTTTTTGTATGTGGGCGTGTCTTAAAGAGTCCGTTAGGCAGGTACGCTATTGGCTGACTACGTGTCCACGTGACACGACATGAATGGTCGACGCAGCTTCAACTGGAAGGAGATAAAGACGAGCGACGCAGAGTGACAGTCATCTTAGCAGTTAGCGTTAGCTTCCGTAATTTTTTTTTTTAACCTGTTTAGCGGTTTAGCGTTTCCGATGCTAACTTTTTGGTTAGCTGTGCCCTCCAATGCATATAACTCACTACAGAAATGTAATTTCCAGTGAAAACTCTGTGTGAATGCTTATCACTGAATGACTTCTGCTGAAAGCTGCCGAAGAAGCTGAAACCAGCTGAAATGTTTTTATCTCTGTTAATATGGATTGAATTTGAACAGCTGGCGTGTGGAAAGCAGAAGAAAAATGGCCAAAATGTGTAGAAAATTTTGAATAGTGTAGGAAAATGTCACAGAAACGAGGCGGAAAAATCTGAAATAGCAGAGAGAAGGTGAAGAAATTACATAAATTCTGAAATCAGAAAAAATAGCTAAAATGAGCAGTAATAGGCTGAATATATAATAAAAAGGCTGAAGTTAAAAGTAAAAAACCCTAAAGGAGCAGAAACAAGCTGCAAAAACCAGAAAAAAAAGCTGAAATGAGCAGAAAAAAATGAAAACAGCTAAAGCAGCACAAAAGCTGAAATGAGCAGAAAGAAGCTGAAAACTGCTGAACCAAACCAAAAGCTGAAATGAGCAAAAGAAGCTAAAAAGAGCTGAACAAAAACAAAAGCTGAAATGAGCAGAAAGAAACTGAAAACTGCTGAATCGAAGCAAAAGCTGAAAACAGCTAAAGCAGAACAAAAGCCGAAAAGAGCAGAAGCTGAAAACAGCTGAACAAAAACTGAAATGGGCCGGAAGAAGCTGAAAACAGCTGAACCAAAACAAAAACTTGAAAAGAGCAGAAGAAACTGAAAACAGCTGAACCAAAACAAAAACTGAAATGGGCCGGAAGAAGCTGAAAACAGCTGAATCAAAACAAAAGCTTGAGAAGAGCAGAAGAAGCTGAAAACAGCTGAATCAAAACAAAAGCTTGAAAAGAGCAGAAGCTGAAAACAGCTGAACCAAAACAAAAGCTTAAGAAGAGCAGAAGAAACTGAAAACAGCTGAAGCAGAACAAAAGCTGAAATGAGCAGGACGAAGCTGAAAACAGCTGAAGCATAAATATGCTGAAATGAGCAGAAAGCTGAAAACAGCTGAACCAAAACAAAAGCTGAAATAGGCTGGAAGAAGCTGAAAACAGCTGAAGCATTAAAATGCTTAGATGAGCAGAAGAAGCTAAAAACAGTTGAATCATGCTGAAATGCGCAGAAAACAGCTGAAGCAGAACAAAAGCTGAAATTAGCAGAAAGAAGCTGAAAACGGCTGAAGCAGAACAAAATCGAAAAAAAAAAAGAGCAGAAAGAAGTTGAATCAAAACAAAAGCTAAAATGAGCAAACAGCTTAAGGGTTGATCTCAAGGGATGGACACTTCCTGCATGACATTTTTAACAAATATTTAACTGTACTACAAATAAAATCTAAATCTATACATCTGCTAATATAAATGTATAAAGCACACTTTTAAATACCCCTTTAGTCACATCAGCTGATGGTCTATGGCAGAAACTAGCTAAAACTGAGCTCACCGTGGAGCCTGCTGTCCGTCTGGCTGCTGCTGTCTCTCGTTTCTCGACGTGACGTGGACTGACCCGGTTCGGCTCGGATCCATTCCTGCTCAGCTTCCATCCAGTCACAAGAGTATCCGATCTATATATTTGGTGTCGTCCGCCGATATCACCAGAAAAAGATTAAGAGTTCAAGGGGAGTAAACATAACCCGGTTCGAAACGTAAAGTTTTAAAGACGGAGAAGCGCTACTTCCGGTTTATACTATCACAATAAACGCGTCAGGTCGGCTGTTACTAGAAACTGCTAATATAAATTTAGCTAAAGTAACACAGCAGCTAAAAGATTAAGCCCATAGTAAATACATATATATATTTAACTTTACTACCCAGCTCGTGCGTTACCAAAATTTTGATTCATAAAATATTTTTGCAGTTTTCTGCATTAAATCAGCTCGACAGTTCCGGGTTACTTCCGCAAATAGTGCCTACGTCACTAAATGGGCGGGATCGTTGGTAAACTCTCCACCCACTACCTGAACGTCCAATCAAATAAGATTTGAGTTATTTCTTCACATAAACAGCATCAAATTTAAATATAAAAAGGACAACAATAAAAGAACAGCAATGAATATCTTCAAACATTTTATGTTGAAAATTATAAAAAAAATAAAAAAATAAAAGCAGCAAGGTGCACAAAAACGGTTTAAAAGCATAAAAATACATTTCTCCCTCAGTACAGTAAGGAAATCCATTACACTTTGGATCCATTTAGTAATAAAACAATAAAATTAACTAAACCAAAGACTGTTTCTCCAGTATTCAGAGCACCAAGAAAAAGAAACCTAAGGAACAGAAAGTTAAGCTGAATTTTTCCAGAAAGACCAGAAGAAAGCAAAACTAAGGATTTTCACAGTCTTTGGTCAGGACGAGTCAAAGTAAACAAACGTTCTGCTGAAACTTGAGTTTGAATCTGCTCTATTTCCACCAAATCAGCAATAAAACATACAAAAATGTTAAATAGAAGATTTAAAGATTTCTTGTTTCAAGTCTGCGGACCTGTTAGCATCTTTGTGTTTGCCTGGACAATTACAACTAAAATAACATGTTTAAAAAAAAACAACAATAATAAGTTAAATTTGGAGCTTCAAACTTCAGAAAATACAAAATATTTACAAAATAATGTAACAGTGCCATGAATGTTAACTTTCTGGAAATACTGTGGTGCAAAATTATTTAAATTTTTATCTAACAACTGGATGGAAAGCTAAAAGAACAAAAGTCCCAAATCGGATAAAACTCCAACAAACTAGGTGTCAAACGGCCCGCAGAACAATCTGTGAACTCAAATATACGTTTTTAAATCCACAAACTTTTGATGATTCGACATGTAAACGCAACATGGCGATGTGGTATTTTCTCTTTCAGTAAAATAAAAGATTACATCGTCTGCATAGAGGAAGGTAAAAACTGGCCAAGAAAAACTAAAATGTTTAAATAATCATCCGACTCCACAGGAAATGGCCAAAGTGCTGAAATCAAACCACAGATAAAAGATCAACGTTCAGTTCAACCTGTCAGGTGTCTCAGGAAATAAATAAAACGAGCTGAGTCCGTCACCCCGGTCCAGCTGTTCTGGTTCAGTTCTTGAAGGCGCCGCAGGAGCTGGCCCTGCCGATGAACTGCTTCAGGAGAGCTCCGTCGACCTGCCAGAAAGCCTCGGTCTGGGTCACCTGAGTCAGATGGTTCACACAAAACCTAAAGCAGAACTCCTCAAGGTCCTGCAGAAAATAAATAAATAAATCAAGCAAGTGCAGTTCGCCATATAAACACCAGGTGTCACTATAATCTCATGCGGCTCGGACACAACCAAAGTTAGCTCTGACGGCTGTTTGAAGCTGAAGCTCGGTGTCGGAGCCTGGTCTGTCAGGTGATCAACGACATGCGAAGCTTTGAAAGTGTACTGAAGTTACGACACCGCTTGGGTGCCCGACTCGATGGTTTACGAGGACGGAAATTATTCGACGGACTTGTTCTGGTGAACAAAAAATAAAAATTCAAAGCAGCACCTATCGAGACAGTTTCAAGCTGCTGTTTATACTTGTGGCCACAAGATGGCGCCAAAGAGGACATTGTTCAAGAGCTTCGAGTGATGAACCCCTCATCGAAACAAAAAAAAGAAAAGCTTCATTCGCTCCATAAGTTAACCGTTGCCACAGGCATAAACTGTGTCTGAAGCCGGTGAGTAAAACGATACTGTTCCTATTAGGGATGCACGATACTAGATTTTTGGCCGATATCCGGTAAGTTAAAACTTATTTAGCCGACAACCGATATCAATATTTTATATACATTCCTTGTTCATAACATAACCCTCTTATTTAGGCTTATTTGTTGCAAAAATTGTGTAACAGCTGTAAGATCTGGTGACATATATTCAGTAACAAACATATGATATACATAGCACTTTGACTTATATTAAATGAAGTGTTATTTATTAGCATTAGTCGAGGCTTGTTCCAGGTTCCTAGCTGCAGTGTGGGATCCTCTGCACTCCTGTGCATGAAGGACAACCTTTAAGTTCAAAGTTTTTGTCTATCCATTATGCCGTAAGACTAATCATGCTAACATGGCTAACGACGTCCAAATGTCTGTGGTAAAACTCACCCAACAAGTTTTATCGACTATTAGCTTCTCAATGACGTCAGAAATGACGGCTTGTAAGTCTGGTAATGTCACGTTGGAAAAATATCTCAGACTGCGGACGATGTAGCGAGGCTCAGCGTAGTCCATAAATCTTGGAAATCCGACATCGTCACCAATGAAAAATAAAAATTACACACCACAGACATTTTGAATTTTCCTCTCCGACGTGAGCGTGCGTGATGTCATCGCGTTGCGCTGCCGCTGCAGGCAAAAACAGCACCTTTTATATCTGCGATTTATTTTAATGGAATGGTCGATGTCCGATATTGAAATTTATCGCTAATATCGGCCGATACTGATACCATGCCGATAATATCGTGCATCCCTAATTCCTATAAAATGTTAAAGATGTTAAGTCGGGCACCTCTGCGTCGTATCTTATGGCTGCGGACAGCAGGGTGAAGGCGTTTTCTATGGTGATGCCCCTCTTGATGATCTGCTGACACAGACGCTTCAGGCGGGTCTCACAGTAAGACGTGGCCAGATCCAACAAGCCTGCAGCGAACAGAAAAGACAAATCAATTAAAATCACGCCCGCCAGTCACGGAAACACATACCTGTGAGCAAACGCACCAATGGCGTCCTCGGGCGGCAGGTCCACGGCGTCGGTGTAGAGGAACTGCAGGAAGGATCTGTAGACGGGGTACGAGAACTGGACGATCTCGATCACGGTCTGCTGATCCTCGGTCCACTGGGAGCGGAACATGGAGCGAAAGTGCTCACACCTGCTCACACGAATGTAAGGAAAGGGTGATTTATTCAAGTTGGACACCGTTTAGTTTCAGTTTTATGTATTTTATAATAAATCAGAAATGTTTGAGTCCTATAAAAGCAACATGTTCATAAAAACAATAAAAGCACGCCTTATTTTCAGCACGGCTTTGTGAACGTGAATGCATTTTCCATCGACGCTGAACGTCAAGTCCGCCGTTGCTGAGCTGTCGAACTCCTTCCGGAGAGCCCCGGACACCGTCACGAAGTCATCGTGCTCTGAAACAAAACGAAACGCTTCATCGCTCGTCCCTCCACCGCTTGGACAACAAAATATCAGTAAAATCAGTATCCCTGAAAAATCTGCTTTCGCCTCACCCACGGACAGGAGGCGCCACATCACGGAGGGGGTGGCGAAGCTGGCGAAGACGTCGTCGGTGGTGCTGAAGTGCGTCAGGTGGGGCAGGGCGACGGGCTGGCCCCGACACTGACCCCACATGTACACCTGCCAAAGGAGTCACAACATTTATTTATTTATTCAACCTTCATTTGTACGGGTTCGTCTCAGTGAGTCACCAGGACTCATTTTCAAGAGAGACTCATTTTAAACAAACATGTAAACAACAATAAAAAGCTATTAAAAAAAAAAAAAAAAAACTGTTATTAAAAACACGGTTATTGTTAACAACGTAGTCCAGTTAGCAGTGAGGTTCTCATCAGCATGGTACCATTAGCAGCGTGGTCCCAATAGCAGCGTGGTCCCCTTAACAGCATGGTCCCGTTAGCAGCGTGGTCCTGTTAGCAGCATGGTCCTTTTAGCAGTGTGGTCACGCCAGCAGTGTGGGCCTGTTAGCAGTGAGGTTCTCAGCAGCATGGTCCCATTAGAAGTATGTTCCTGTTAACAGCGCGGTCCTGTTAGCAGTGTGGTCCTGCTAGCAGCATGGTCCTGTTAGCAGCGTGGTCACGCCAGCAGCGTGGTCCTGTTAGCAGCATGGTCCTGTTAGCAGCATGGTCCTGTTAGCAGCATGGTCCTATTAACAGCATGGTCCTTTTAGCAGTGAGATTCTCAGCAGCATGGTCCTGATAACCGCGTGGTCCTGTTAGCAGCGTGGTCCTGTCAGCAGCGTGGTCCTGTTAGCAGTGTGGTCCTGTTAGCAGTGTGGTCCTGTTAGCAGTGTGGTCCTGTTAGCAGTGTGGTCATGCCAGCAGCAAGGTCCTGTTGATTTGAGTCCTTGACCTTAGAGCTGGGGTGATGAAAAGATTACCCAGCAGGCTTTGTTAAATTATCTCAAGTGGATAAAGTCATGGGCAGGGTGAGAGAAAGTTTACTAACAGACAAAAACAAAACACGTCCGTCTTTCACACAATAAAAATTTGACAATCCACTTAAAAAAAAAAAAATAAATAATAACTTTAATCAAAATCCTTAGAAAAGCAAAAAACACCTGTAAACTTCAAAACGAGCTAACGTAGGACTAAGCTGCAGACAATGCAAAGCTGCGTACCTTTCCGCTCTGCGTCTTGGCTGCAGAAGTGTGCGCAGAGTGGCAGGCTGCAGCTTCTACGACCCTGCAGGTGAGGAGGCGTGGTCACATATTTACACACAAACACAAGAAAGGCCCGTTTAGGTTGAACTGCGGCAAAGGAACAAAGACAGGAAGCAGGAAGGGTCAGTCTGCACCGCACCTCTCCTTGTCGGCCATGATCTGCACAGGACTCAGGTGGTTGCTCTTGTTGCCAGTTCCCAGTTGCCCATAAGTGTTGGCTCCCCAGGCGTACAGCAGCCCTTCATCCGTCAGCGCCAGGCAGTGTCCGTATCCCGCGACAACCTGGAAAACAGACGAGCGGACGGCGTCGCACAGCTTTGCAGTAAAAATACAGATAACTAGAGAAATTACATCTCCTGTGAAAATGCAGTGTGTATGTTTATTGTTGAAGAGCTTGTTGAAAAACAGCTAAAATTAGCTAAAAACAGCTGAAATGTAGCTGAAATGGAAGAACAAGCCTAAATTAGCAGAAGAAAGCAGAAAGAAAAAAAATGTTTGCTGAATTAGGATTAAATAAGCAGAAATGAGCACAAAAATTAGGAATTTAGCAAACACAAAAAATAGCTGAAAAGTAACTGAAAGGGCAGAAAGAAGCTTAAACTACCAGAAGGAGGTGGAAGGAGCTGAAATGAGCTAAAATGTGGAATTAGCAGAAAAAGTTTAGTTTAGCAAAAAAAAAAAAAACAGCTTAAAGGTAGCTGAAAAGTAACTGAAAGGGCAGAAAGAAGCTTAAACTACCAGAAGTAGGTGGAAGGAGCTGAACTTAGCTAAAAAAATGTGGAATTAGCTGAAAAAGTTTAGTTTGGCACAAAAACAGCTTAAAGGTAGCTGAAAAGTAACTGAAAGGGCAGAAAGAAGCTTAAATTACCAGAAGTAGGTAGGAGCTGAAATGAGCTAAAAAATGTGGAATTAGCCGAAAAGGTTTAGTTTAGCACAAAAACAGCTTAAAGGTAGCTGAAAAGGAAGAAAGAAACTTAAACTACCAGAAGGAGGTGGAAGGAGCTGAAATGAGCTAAAAAATGTGGAATTAGCTGAAAATGCTAAATTTAACATAAAAACAGCTGAAAAATAGCTGAAAAGGCCAAAAGAAGCTTAAACTACCAGAAGGAGATGGAAGAAGATGAAATGAGCTAAAAAAGTGTGGAATTAGCTGAAAATGCTAACTTTAGCAACAACAACAACAACAAAAAAACCAGCTCAAAAATAGCTGAAAAGGCAGAAAGAAACTTAAACTACCAGAAGGAGGTGGAAGGAGCTGAAATTAGCTATTAAAAAAAATTATCTGAAAAGGCTAAGTCTAGCACAAAACAGCTAAAAAGTAACTGAAATTTTAGAAAAAGCTTAAATTAGAGGAATAAAGCAGAAAGAAAGCTGAATTAGGCTGAAAAACGTTGAAAGGAGTGCAAAAGCGTGGAAATATATGAAAAAGCTAAAATTAGCATACAAACAGCTAAATAGTAGCTGAAACAGCAAAAAAGTTGAAGCTTGCAAAAAGAAGCTGAAAGGAACATAAGCTGAAATTAGCAGAAAGAAGTTAGAAGCACAAAAATGTTGTAGTCAGCATAAATCATCTGAAAGTAGCTGAAAAACGGTTTAAATTTGCACAAAGAAGCTGAAGCAGAAGAAAATATGAAAGGAGCAGTAAAAGGTTGTCAACACGTCTAAAGACTGAAGGATGTAAAATGAGCTCAATTCATTTTCTATGAAGAAAAAAATTTTTCAGAAAAGGCTAAATATTTCAAGAAGCTAAAGTTGCACCAACACCAAAAGTCACAGCAGGATTGTCCTGAAAGAGCCAAACGTTTTGAATTATGACTTGTTGAAATGGCACAAAAACTGCGGGACGAGAGTCGCGGCGAAAAAACGTGCGGAAGAAAAACGGATCACAGGAAGATAAATGGATCACAGAAAAATGGATTACGCTCCATAAACATTCAAACCGTGATCTTTAGTGATAAATCGAGCGAGGCCGTTCGGTGTCTCACCTGCTGAACGCACTTCCCTTGGAGCGCAGAAAGGTGGCAAGGACTCAGCTGGTTTCCATTAGTCCCAATACCTAGCTGCCCGTTCCCGTTGGAGCCCCAGCTGTAAACCTGACAAGACAAAAACAATGTGGTGTGGAGATCAGATTCCTTAAGATGACAAAATAAAAACCTCCTTTACCTCGCCGTTGTCCACCAAAGCGATGGAGGAGGTCTGTCCACACGAGATGCCCACTGCGATCTTCCCCTGCAGGCAGCCGGTGACCTTCCTGGGGTAGGGCTGGTTGGCCGTGGAGCCGGAGCCCACCTGGCCACAGTTATTATACCCCCACGCAAAAACCTACCGGGATGTAGGAACCAGTTACACACCTGTCATGTGCTGAAAGACTTGAAAGAAAACACATTTTTAAACTCTCATATGTATTACAGGGGGAAAAACAACGCAGTAATATACAGGTAGTCCTCGACTTACGACATAGATCCGTTCTCACGCGGCCTCGTAAACCGAATTTGACGTAAGTCGGAACGTACGTAAATACATGTGACGTACCTGTTTTACCAAGCGCGTAAACCGA
>JAVCKU010000088.1:10782569-10796067 GCA_032273985.1 Hypsolebias coamazonicus
TTTGATCTGTGATTTGTGTTCTATTCTGAATAAAATATTAGATGTTGGCACCTCCACATCATTGCATTCAGTTTTTAGTCACCATTTGTTTAGTGTCCCAACTTTTTTGGAATCCAGTTTGTATGAAGACTTTATAAACCCTGCCCATACACTTGCAATATTCTAAACAATGTTTCTAAACCTTAAACGCTCTAAAAGAGCACAGGATGTCATGACATCTGCTCTCTCTGCCACGCCCACATCTCCACTGCAGTCCCACTCATCTCCCAGACTCCCTCCTTCCGTGTAAATAAACTATTTAAATTTAAATACTGCAATCATCTAAATAAACAATCCAAGCTGCATGGATTGTTTAAAATATCACAGTATATAAATTTAAATGGTGGAGAAGAGAAGCGCAGTAGGACATCAAAGGGCAGCTTTAGCTGGAGGAGAAATGTGGGCGTGTCTGAGAGCCGCAGGTGGCAGAGAGCAGAGAACGTGACAGGCTGCAGAGGGCGCTTCTCCCTGCACCTAACGATTTCACAGACGCTAAATAATTTAAGATTTATTTTAAATTAAAAAATCCATAGTGTGTCATGTCCACTCTTACTTTGAAAAACCGCAAAAGAGCGAGTCCGCAAAAGTCGAACCATGAATGGACTACTGTATGTTGTTTACATGTATCATTTAGATCCAAAGAGGGTTTTTTTCCAGCGGGGGGTAGGGGTCAGAGGCGTGACAGATGATTATAATTAATTAATATAATTCACACTGACTGGACTTACGTAGCACTAAGCTAGCACTTAATGGGATTTGGATGCGTGACAGAAGCGGAGTGCTACGTTTGTAACATCTTAGCTATCGCATCTGTATTGTACGCTGCTAGCTTAGCGCTACGTCACCATTTGAACTACTGGCACAGGTGCTAGGTTTGACACCTTGATCATCCCTTGTGAGTTTTCAGGCATGAGTTTGAGATGTGGGTCTCGTCAGACCGAATTGGACCCGGGAGGTTCTGAGCGTAGCCGTTTTGTGTCCTAAATAATTTGTGGCATCAGCTGCCAGGGCTGTCAGAGCGGCGCTCGGAGACGAGCTGAGTTCACGAACAGCCACCGTCACACTTTGTTACGCCTTTTATTCTCCTCGTTCTGCCTTCGGTTATCGAGCTGATGCAACAGACGGCAAGCGTCCTTCGTTTCCCGCCTCCTCTCCCTCCCGTCCTTCTTACTTTTCGGTACATTTTGTCGCCCATAACTGACCTACTGTTACTGTTACATTTCTTACTGTCTTTTCAGAATCGTTTTCTTCTTGTTGTTGTTTTAACTCGTCCTCTTTGCACCGTTAGTTCTCTTTTTGTTCCCCGTCGTGCAACGTGTGATGAGCCTGCGGTTAATCTCATCCCTAAAGCACCTTAGCAACGCTCGCTAAGAGAATTTGACGGGAGCTGCAGAAAATAAATAAAAAAATAAAAAGCACCACGCAGACGAGCACAAAGCCCAGCGAGCAGCCCCCTGTTGGCAGCGAGTGGATCCAGGGATGCACTAATACATCTTCAAATGGGCTTTTTAAAGCGTTCAGTGGAGCTCTGTCGTCAGGCGATAACTCCCCACCGGTTAAAGGATGGATGCTCCTGTTGTGTCCCCCCCCACCCCAATCCCTCCACGCTCCTCACCAGCCGTTCTTTCTCTCATCTCCAACAACCACGTTGTCTACTTTAAAAAAATAAAATAAAACGAAAGTTTGTGTAAACAAGTTTCGTGGTTGAAGGCTGGTTTTGATCTTCCTCCTTTGGGGAGAATTATTTCATATTTCAAGACGTATTAAAAAGAAACTTGCATAGTTGTTGGAATAAGAAAAGAATGGGTAAAACCTCAAGGCTTCAACTGTAATGAACCATGATCGGTTTTTTGTTTGATCCTGAAACAACTTATTTAAATCCATCCATCCATATCCGCGGGTAGGAACACGGATCGACCGGTAAATTGACTCATTTAAATAAAAACTGTAATTTTTCAAATTTATTTTACTCCTCAGTTTGGACAAAATTGCGTAAAATATTACTTAAAGATGTTCAGATTTCTTGAAATCGTATTTTAAGAACAGTTTTAACCTGAGGAGAACAGCTATTGGAGGTTTAGGAGGACCTGAAGAGACCAGTTGTTAATTTGTTGGAGACCAAAAGTTTATGCACGATAACCCAGTTATAAAATCCAACAATGTTCATTCAGGTTTGTAGGGGACCTGAGGAGACCAGGTTTTGGACTTCTCAGATCCAACACCTGGTCTTCTCAGGTCCTCTAAAACCTGAGAAGACTAGGTGTTGGAGGTTTTAGAGGACCTGAGGAGACCAGTTGTTGGAGATTTTGGAGGACCAGAAGAGACCAATTCTAGGATGTTTTGGAGGGCCTGAGGAGACCAGTTGTTGGAGGTTTTTAGGTGTCTATAGACCAGTTAGTTGTTCAAAGTTTTGGAGGGTTTGAGCAGACCAGTGGTTGAAGGTTTAGGAGGACCTGAAGAGACCAGATGCTGGAGGTTTAGGAGGACCTGAAGAGACCAGATGCTGGAGGTTTAGGAGGACCTGAAGAGACGAGTTGTTGGTGGCTTTGGAGGACCTGAGAAAACAAGGTGTGAGAAGACCAAGTGTTGTGGGTTTTGGAGAACCTGAGGAGACCAGCTGGTGGATGTTTTGGATGGCCTGAGGAGAGCAGTTCTTGAAGGTTTTGGAGGACCTTAGGAGACCAGATGTTAGAGATTTTTAAGGGATCAAAGGAAGCCAGATGTTGGGTGAGAATTCAGTTGCTGGATTATTTGGAGAACCCGAGGAGACCAGTTGTTGGAGGTTTTGGAGGACCTGAGGAGACCAGTTGTTGGAGGTTTTGGATGGCCTGAGGAGAACAGTTGTTTGAGGTTTTGGAGGACCTTAGGAGACCAGTTGTTAGAGATTTTTAAGAGATCAATGGAAACTAGATGTTGGGTGAGGAATTCAGTTGCTGGATGTTTTGGAGGACCTAAGGAGACCAGTTGTTAAAGGGTTTTTTTTAGGACCTGAGGAGACCAGTTCTTGGGATGTTTTAGAGGACCTGAGGAGACCAGTTTTTGAAGGTTTTCAAGGACCTGAGGCACTCAGTTGCTGGAGGTTTTAGAAGACCTGAAGAGATCAGTTGTTGGAGGTTTTAGAGGACCTGAGGAGATCAGTTGTTGGAGGTTTGGGAGGACCTGAGGAGACCAGTTTTTGGTAGTTTTGGAGGATCTGAGAAGACCAGTTGTTAGCAGTTTTTAGGGGACTTGAGGAGACCAGTTGTTAGATTGGTTTTGGAGGCCCTGAAAAGACCAGTGGTTGGAGGTTTTGATGGACCTGAGGAGACCAGTTGTTGGAGGTTTGGGAGGACCTGATGAGACCTGAGCAGCAAAGCGCTGTGAAGCCTATTGTATTTGCTCTGTTTATTATTACGATTCTCCACCCTAAAGAAGGTCTAATATGGAGGAGTTAACTTACCTGAAAACTCACCAAACTTTACCCAAAATTGTCCCTCGTGTGAAATTTTAGTATTCTAATGGGACCAAAGTGGGCGTGACCAAACTGCTCTACAGCGCCCCCTATTATGAGATAGAACAATTGGTACATCATACAGACCTGAAATTTGGTACATACGTAGATCCCCCTGAAATAAGAATAAAGTCTCTTGGAGGTATGCCTTAAAGATAACAGGAAGTCGGCCATTTTGGGTCAAAGTGTCATTTTGGGGCGTTTTTCACTTTTCATACTTGGCAAATTTTAACGAACTCCTAGAGATTTTGAGGGGGGTTGCCTTCAAACTTGGTTAATATGCCCTTAAGACATTGGGGAGTAAAAGTTATCAAAAGCTTGTGTTTTGGAATATGTTAAAGGGGTGTGGCCAGTCCTCAAATTTATGTTTCACCCGTACATTTCCAAATGCTATAACTTTCACATTGAAAGACCAGATTGCACCAAACTTGGCATGAGTCATCCCTGTTGGATGCCCGACAATCTACTCTTGTCATACATTGATGTCATCGAAGCCACGCCCCCTCAGAACAGGAAGTCACTTTTTTTTTTTAACTTGGAACGCTCCCTGTCTGACACCCTTGACCTAATCAGGATGATCCCGTGTCAGATGACGGATAACAAGTTGGTCTGACTTGCTTTAGAGCAAAAACAGTTTTCGCTGGAGCGTGTGGCCATCGCGGGTTGGCGAAGTCAGCCGTAACAACGTTGCCATACCTTTGCCTTGAAAAATAACAAGTATAAAGAAAAACTTAAAGTCAAAGTTAATAAAAGTATTTGATTTTAAATAAAAAAATTTATTGTCACCGTTACATATATTTCTAGAAATATTTTCTGCTAAAACGCATGTGAATGATTTCTGCTGAAAGCTGCTGAAAAGGATTCAGAAGTGTTAAAATGAGCTGAGTTTAATCAGCTGATATTTGCTGAAAGCAGCAGAAATGTAGCAAAATAAGCCGAAGGAAGCTTAAAGAATCAAAAAGACAAATGTAGCTGAAAATGGCAAAGAAGAAAACTCTGAAATTAGCAGAAAGAGGCTAAAAAGAGTATAAATGTTCAAATTATTAGAAAAAAATCACAAAAGGTGGAAATTAGCCAAAAAAGACACAAAAAAGGCCAAAAGTGAGCAGAAAATACCTAAAAATAGATGAAAAAGCTGCATTTAAAAGAAATAAGCTGAGAAAAAAAGCTGAAAATAGCAGAAAAAAAGTGAAGTGAGTGGAAATAAGCTGAAGGAATCTAAATTAGAAAGCCGCTAAAAGGAGTAAACATAAGCTGAAGGAAGCTGAAATGAGCAGTAACGGTTGTAAACAGCTAAAGGTTTTGAAGAATGTGAAGAGAGACTAAGCAAAACATTTCTGGAAGTAAAAATTGCTCAAATACCAAAAGTCACAGCAGGAAGGTCCCTTATGAGCCGATTTGATCCGGCAACCTGCTCGCTGAGAGGAAAGCAGCTCTACCCACTACACCACCGTGCCGCCCTGTTTTGATATAGGAATTGTTGAAATTTGCGGAACGAGTTACATTCCGGAAAACAAACTTTTCCAGGTTTCTAACCGTCGCTTCGTCTGCGTTCAACGAGCAAATTAATCAGGTTAAAGTAAAACATGATGCGTCCACGTGAGCTTCAAGTGCAGTAAACAGATTAAGCTGTACAGGTGATAAGATGAGTGTGTGTGCACGTGTGTGCACAGATTCTGAGGCTACAATGAGAATCTGTAAATACCCTCAGACTGAATCCCTCTCCATGTTTAATCTGAGTCCATAACTACTGGATCATCCCTTTGCTCTTACACACACACACATGGGGATATCAATATTCAATATGATGCATCCGCAAATAACAGAAACAGGAAAACGTTTCTAGAACACACACACACACACACACACAGGGAGGTGTGTGTGTGTAGGAAACTTCAGCCAGGCTATCACTAACGAGCATGCTTCTCTCTGCCTCCATCCTTTCTACGGTAAATCCCTCCGCTCATTGTCAGAGATTAACGTATTGTTTTAAATACACACACTCACACTTGTGCACGTTCATTTCATCATGCACGAGCACGAGGACGCTGCCTGCTCACCCTGGATTTAGAAGTTGTACCGTCGGATCGACGGATGTGTCGGTGCGTCCTTCCACTTTGCTTTACCGTTCAATTGAAACGATTTCCTGTTACATCAAGATCCGTTGGTTTATTTCCCTTAATGTTCATCGCCAAAAGGTGAAAGGCGGTTATAAATGTGTGTTAGCGTAATATCTCATGAGCCACTGGATAAATCTTGTCCCCTAAAGCCTCCATCCGATCGTCTCTTGAGCGTAAATTGACTTCCATTTTGGTGCGTGGCCGCATGTAAGCGCAAGAATGGTCACTGTCGAAAATTGGGTTGCCACGTTGCCCTCTGGCTCCTCCATCGCCACTGGTTGTAAAATGTTCAGTTCAAGTCCAGAAAAACACTGATTGCTACAACTAAAAACATTCAGTGCTCAAACCCCTCAGCGACGTGGGGCATCGGCGTCCCGCTCCTTTTTCGGAAGCTGACTTTATTTATTTGTTTTTTTTGGAGACTGACGGGAATTTTTGTCAAGGCGTCTGGATGTTTTTATGGCTGAGAACGTTAACGGCCCATGAATCATGTGTTTGAGTTACCAGAGAGTTATTTTCCATCTCAGAGAGCTGGATGAGGAGATGAGTTGATCCTGCATGTGCAGCTGGGTGGTCGAGGTCATCAGTGTCTGCCTGTGAGCTGTGAGAGCTGATAAGGTTATAAAAACAATTCTCGCACACTGCTGTGTGAAAGTCTGCCCTTGCGAGAAAAACTGGTTAAAAATCTTCTCGTGCCCTCCAGTGTGGTTTGCAGTGGTTCCCAGCACTGGTCCTTGAGGAACACCTTCCTGCATGTTTTGGTTGTATCCCTGCTCCACCGCACCTGATTTGAATGAGTGAGTAATCAACAGACTTTGTCAGAACTTGAGGACATAATTAAATAGATAAAACTTGCAGGATGGCGTTCCTCAAGGACCACTGTTGGGTACCACAGGATTAGAGGATATTTTCATCCAACAGAGACCTCGTTCTCTGTGTGGTTTTGTCGCCACACTCACTGACCCGATGACCCAAACTGAACAAAAAACTTCACGTGAAAAGTTTTTTTTTTAAATGTTAGATTTGCATGTAAAATTACAGATTTGTATACAACTGTGCCAGATCTCTGATTGAGTATGTATGTATATTTTTAAATTCAAGAAAAGTTAAGAAGTCTCCACGTGAGGATTTCTTCCAGACTGATTTGAGCCATTCCCGGCATCTGGTCTTTTTATTTTTCTCTCCAAAGTGCCGCCCCTGCAGGACAGGTAGCGTCACGTTGAGGTAATTGTCTTGACGAGACTTCTGCTGCATTTATAACTGATCCAAACGAAGCTTTTCTACCTTTCAGCTCTCCTGCAGAAGGCTTGTTCTACGTTTACATCCTCAAACATCGTTTAACACACATCTCGTTTCAGCGAATGCCGGGACAAAATGTTGTCCTTCTCCTTGAAAGAGGACCGTCGTTGCTTTAAAACAACACTTTTTAACACTTCACCAATCAGAAACTGACTTCAGCTGGAGTTTAAATCTTTGCTGCTATTCCCCACCCATCAATAAATTCTCATAAAACGTTTAAAACAATGGTACCCAACACTGGTCCTTGAGGAACACCATTCTGCATGTTTTAGTTGTTTCCCTGCTCCGACACACTTGATTTGAGTGATTAACAGGCTTCAACAGACCTTGATAAAGTCACTGAATCAGGTGGGCTGGAGCAGAGAAACAACTAAAACCTGTGAGATGGTGTTCCTCAGGGACCAGTGTTGGGAACCACTGGTTTTGAAAACGCGTGAAAAGCTGTTTTCCTATGATTATTTCAGCTCCAGCTCCATTTCTGCTGTCTTTTTTTTTTTTTTTTTTTTACCAAGGTGGGCCATCGTCTCTCTGTTAGCAAAATATCTCACGAACAACTGGACGTGTTTTAGAAAGTCAGCACGTCTACACCTGATCAAACCAACGCTCCTGGCTTTACAGAAACAGTTAAAGTTTGGCGTGTTAGCTACGCGAGCTGCTAACTGTAAAGTGATGAGATAAAACTTTATTGTGAAAAGCAGCGGATGATATGCTAAGATGATAGACCTTTGATTTGAAAACCATAAACTTGAGCAGTTTAAGCTCTGAGTGATGAGCACGGTGAATGTTTCTCAATTGTTCTTATTATTGATCCGTTTTTCTTCCGTACAACTCGTTCCTCAGTCTTTGTTCTATTAACAATTCAAGTCTCAAAACATGCGGCTCCTTCAGATCGTTTTTACTCTGACTTTTGGTTTTTGATTAATTTTTACTTTTAGAAATATTTAGCTTTGTCGGCCATGTTTGTCTCATTGAAAATGAAGGGAGCTGTCTTCACCTTCAAACCTTTAGCTGTTTACAACCGTTAGCTGCTCATTTAAGCTTTTTTCAGCCTCTTTCTGCCAATTGAAGCCTCCTCCCCCCACTGCAATTTTTATTTTATTTAAATTTTTTTTTAGCAAATTTTTGGTCTTTGTGATTAATTATTTCAACTTTTTAATCTTCTTCAGCTTTTAACATTTTCAACATGCTCAGAAATGCTCATTTTTATTCTAATCAGCTTTTTCTACACATTCCTGCAGTTTTTCTGCTGCTGCCAGTTTTTATTGTCCTGTTTTAAACTAATTTAATCTGTTTGAATTCAATTTCAGCCTTTTTTTATTGTCAACTACTTTTTCATTTGAACTTTTTTCTGCCTTTTTGGCTACTTTAAGTATTTTTCTGCTCATTTTATCCTTTTTCTGCTATATTTTGTTCTAAATTTGGCCTTTTGTGATTCCCCCACCGCTAATCTTGTCATCTTAAGCCCCTTTCAGCCTCTTTCTTCTAATTTCAGTATACACTGTATATTTTTTAGATTTTTATAGCTACCTTTTTCCTTAGTTTCGGCTTTTTCTACGTTTCAGCTGTTCTCTGCTGTTTTCAGCTTTTATTTTCCCATTTTTAAGTAATCTCAGTTTTTTTTTTAAATTAAATTTAAGTTTTTATTTTTTTATTTTTTTTTATTTGTTGCCTACTTAATTTTTTTCTGCCTTTTCGGCTACTTTAAAAGTATTTTTCTGCTCATTTTAGCTTTTTCTGCTACGTTTTGTTCTAATTTAGGCCTTTTGTGAAATTTTTCTAATCATTTAGTCTTTTTAAGCTCCTTTCAGCCTCTTTCTGCTAATTTCAGCATTTTAAAAGCTTTTTTTAGCTACATTTATTCTCATTTCGCTTTTTCTACGTTTCAGCTGTTTTTCAGCTTTTATTTTGCTATTTTCAACAAATTTCAGCTATTCAAAATTCATTTTCAGCCTTTTTTTAATTTAGATTTGTCACCTACTTTATTATTTTAGCTTGTTCTGCCTTTTCGGCTACATCACAAGTATTTTTCTGCTCATGCTAGCTTTTTTCTGCTACATTTTGTTCTTATTTTGGCCTTTTGTGATTCTTTCTAATCCATTCATCTTTTTAAGCTTCTTTCAGCCTCTTTCTGCTAATTTCAGCATTAAAGCTTTTTTAGCTAACTTTTTCTAATTCCAGCCTTTTTTTTTTTTTTACAAGTTTCAGCTGTTTTTCAGCTTTTATTTAGCTGTTTTCAACTATTTTCAGTTGTTCAAAATTCAATTTCAACTTTTTCTTTTTTTTTTTTTCATTCGGATTTCTCACAAACTTTTTCATTTTAACTTTTTCTGCCATTTCGGCTACTTTATATCTATTTTTCTGCTCATTTTAGCTGTTTTCTGCTGTTTTGTTCCAATTTTGGCCTTTTGCGATTCTTTTATTTCATCTTTTTAAGCTCCTTTCAGCCTTTTTCTGCTAATTTCAGCATTTAAAAATCTTTTTTAGCTACATTTATTCTATTTTCTGCCTTTTCTACATTTCAGCTGTTTTTCTGCCGTTTTCATGTTTTATTTTCTGCTTTCACCAAATGTCGGCTGTTCTGGTTTAACTCAACAGTTTGGCGGTAAAACCTTTTCAGCAGCTTTCAGCAACACGTGTTCACACTGCGTTTTAGCAGGAAATTGAAGTTTTTTTCGTTCTTTTCAGCAAACGTTTTCTTTTAGCACCAGAACGTTCTTTGAGGTTTTAAGACTTCGTACCTTCGGAACTGAGACTTAAACTGAACAATTTTAATGTTTTAAAATTATATTTAGCAAAGAGGACTGCATTATTTCCCTTTGATCCGCCTTCTATTTATAACGCTCATATACCGTATTTTCTGGACTATAAGGCGCACTTAAAATCCTTTTAATTTCATCAAAAATTGACAGTGAGCCTTATTATCCAGTGCACCTTAAAGTATTAATTCTGGTTGTGCTTACTGACCTCTAACTGGTTTTATGTGGTACGCGGTGCTCAAAAATCTGTCAAAATAAACTTGTTTTGCTTAATGCGCCTTATAGTCCGACAATATGGGGTTCCTTTCATCAGACTGGTCATTTAAACCATCTTAAATGAATAAGCAGTCATGAAATTTATTTTATACATTCACAGAAGAGGTGGCACCAAACTTTGTTTTATGATTTACCTGTTCAGGTGGAGGGGACTCACCTGTCGCACAGCTCAGCGGTAAAAAGCCTTTCAATGAGGCCGCAGGTCGTCGTCTTGCTGCTCCTCATTGGCCCGTTTGATTGAAGCCCGATGATTGAAGGTTGGGCACAGAACCCTTGTCACCACACGGAGCTTACCGTCCGGGATTCGACGTCTTAGTGGTTCACAGAAACCTCATGGGAGACTCCTCCAGTAATGGTCAACAGCTGACTAACACTCTGAATTTTAGCAAACACTAAAAATGGCTGAAACTCAGTGGGTGTCGCGCTAAAACCTGGCGTGGTAGTAGCTGAGCGTGAGCCCATTTCACACTCTGAGTGCCAACAGATCATATATCAAAACGGCCGCTGTTGTCATGGAGCATTTTGGTCCCAAACTCTTAATTTCAATGTTATTTTTATTTTATATAGTGGAACTTTAGGATGATGAATATTCATACGTGTCTTCGTCTTATTTGTGTAGCAAACTGTGGTCTAAGGACTGGTAGCTGTCTGCGGACCTGCAGACTTAATAACCCCCGGAAGACCTCATGGGGATAATTTATGTATTTATTAATTTTATGATGTCAGTACACAACTATTTCTGACAAAGTCTAAAAATTATTTTATTTTTGACATATTTTTTTCAAAAGCTCCCATAAACTCTTGATAACACTACTGCCCTCTAGTGGTCATTAATGTAAAGAAACAACCATTAGGAGAACCCTTTATAAATGTATTTTTTAATCCAGTATTTATATCATTACCTGTCAATGAAGTTTTATTTTACCTCTAGCTCTCTGCTTTTCATTTTTGTATTAATTCACTAAGCAATTCTTTGTTACACCTCTGTGAAAATATACTTCAACTAAACTTTATCTCACCCCGTCCGGCTTTCCCGGCTGAACTTTGCCGTTGAGTTCTGCCTCTCATTTCATCTGACAAAACTCTTTTAGTTTGGATGTAAAGAGTAAAAACACATTTGCCTGTTGCACAAATAAATGTTCAGTATAAAAAAAGGAGCTGCACATGCATGCAGGCTGCAGAATCGGACGCTCCTAAATCAGGACGTCAGTAGTAAACATGTATATTTTTATTTCTTAAATGCTATAAAATAAATATAGTCTTTTTTTTTTAATGGAAAGGGACATTTTTTTAACTAGACACTTTTAAAGAGATACAATTTTCAACATGATTTTTAAATGTAATGTTTTTATTTCAGGCTGAGATAGTTCTAAAAGATAAAATTAATTTATGGTGGATTTTTTTTTTTTTTTTAATGAAACACCGTCGTTAGGTTGAAGGACCTTCTAGGGGATAATAAAAAAAAAATCTATATAAAGTTTTTACATCGGCCTTAGGATAATTTATTTAGAAATATGACTGTTGGTTGGCAAACATTTATATTTGAAGTATTTGTAAACCTACAAGTTAACCTCAGCAAAACAAAACAAACTTCACAGAAGAAGCAAAACAAAACAAACTTCACAGAAGAAGCAAAACCAAACAAACTTCACAGAACATCTTGTGGACCAGTGCTGGTGAACAGCCGGTTGTGGACTGCTGGTCGTGGACCCTTGATTGCGGACCACTTGTTGAAGACCCTTGGTTGCGGACTGCTGATTGTGGACCTGTGGACCCTTGTGGACTGCTGTTTGCAGACCCTTGGTTGTGGACACTTGGCTTCAGACCGCTAGTTGCAGATCCTTGGTTGCGGACAGCTTGTTGTGGACCCATACTTGTGGACCGCTGGTGGCAGATCGCTGGTCGTGGATCCTTAGTTGTGGACAATTGGTTGTGGACCGCTGTTTGCGGACCTTTATGACTGTGGACCGCTGGTTGTGGACTGCTGGTTGCAGACTGCTGGTTGCAGACTGCTGGTTGCAGACTGCTGGTTGCAGACCGCTGGTTGTGGACCCTTGGTTGTGGACTGCTGGTTATGGACCCTTGGTTGTGGACCACTGGTTGTGGACCCTTGGTTGCGGACTGCTGGTTGCGGACCCTCGGTTGTGGACCCTTGGTTGTGGGCCCTTGGTTGTGGACCACTGGTTGTTGACCCTTGGTTGTGGACTGCTCATTGCAGATCCTTGGTTGTAGACCACCTGTTGTGGGCCATTGGTTGTAGACTGCTGGTTGTTGACCCTTGGTTGTAGACCGCTGGTTGCGGGCCCTTGGCTGCGGACGCTTGGTTGCGGACTGCTGGTCATGGACCACTGGTTGCACACCCTTGGTTGTGGGTCGTTGGGTGCGGCTCCTTTGTTGTGGACCACTGGTTGTGCACCCTTGGTGATGGACCGCTGTTTACGGGCCCTTGGTTGTAGACCACTGATTGCACACCCTTAGTTGTGGACCACTGGTTATACGGACCCTTGGTTGTGGATCCAGGTTTAGAACGGCTTAATATGAAAATATTAAAATTTCCATGACCAGTTTAAACATCAAATGAAGTTTAGATTTTTTTCTCTCAACAAAATGAGGAAAAAGTATTTTATTATTTAATATTTTTATTACTCTAATAACTGTTTTATAGCAAGTAAAAAAAAAATCAGATCATATTCTTTTTTTTTAATTTATTCCATTTTTGAATAGGATCGTTTGACTTACAAAGACATAAAAATAATCTGCCTTTTTTTAAGAATCATCAAATTATTGCTACTAAAGTTTGGACCGGCAGAAAATGACTGGGCTGTCGGTATTTCCTGTTTTAACGTTTTTCACTTAGGTGTTAGTTTATCTAAACTCATTCGCAGCATTTGTCTACAGTTCTGCTCATGTTAAACCGAACCCAGTCAGGTCGAACCCACAAACAATTCATAATAAAAACTGGAACTACTGAAGCAGAAAAGAACCGTAAACACTCAGCCGAATAAAACAGACAAAAACGAAACAAAGTCACCATTGATGGAAAAAGAGTGTAAAAATACAACGACCTGTTAAATATTTATTCCGTAAGAAAAAACCTTGAATATATTTTTTTTCCCTCAGAGTGGATCAAAGTTTTTTTGTTTTAGTGATTTCATTGTTTAAAAGTTAAGAAACTGTGATTTATTTCTATTTTCCCTGTTTAGATGCGTTGATGTGAAGAGTTTAGAGCAGAGGCGGACGGAGGCAGACAGGGAGCAGAGCGCCCCCCCCCCCCACCAATAGGTCCGCTTTGGGAAAGAGTGGGGGGGCTGGGCGTGGGGGGGGCTTGGATTAAGAGGCTGAAAAATGGTTCAAACGTGTCAACGTGTAATTGCATGATAAGGCCCCCTCGCGAGGAATCCGTTGGCCCCGATGCTATTTTCTGTGGCGTCCCGGCTAATCTCCTCGCGCCACATTCAGTCCTGTGGAATCGCACCCCCCCTCCCCCCTAATACCCCCCCCCCCCCCCCACCAAAAAA
>JAVCKU010000088.1:10831867-10844365 GCA_032273985.1 Hypsolebias coamazonicus
TGGTTTTTGCCAGGATTCCAACAGATTCTTAAAGCCATTTAGAGAAGTCAAGGTCGAGAGCTTCAGATCTTTTTGTAGGACATTCTAGGAAGCAGGAGCGGAGTATGATGCGTTATGGTATGATGTGCTTTGGTATGATGCGCTATGGTATGATGAGTTATCGTACAGTATGGTATTTTTACCAACAAATCATCAGATACAGAATTTAGTATTCTCAAGACAAAAACTGTATTTAAAAATTAGCTTTTGTTACATATTTAATTAGGTGGCATTACCCAATAAATAAACTTTAATATTCTGATTTAAATGCACCCTGAAAGGCAGCAGTTTGTCTTTGAGCTCTATACACAACTAGCTAATTATTAATTAGCAGGATTAATGAAATAATCTAAATGCTATTAGGTTCATCTGTCACGATTACATTATATTTCAGTTTTTCAAGCTCCTTATTTTTCAACCTATTAATATGCTTTTTAAAAAGACTCTTGTATTAATACTGTGCAAGCTGGAGTGGAGTGATGTTATTAGGGGGCCCGGTCGGACTCACAGTAGGAGCTGAGCTCACTGGGTACGCTGATTTCCACTTTACTTTTGTGTGGGCTAATAACAAAAAAAGAGAAAATTCCTGAGCCTAATGGGATTTGGTGATAAGAAATTACCAGCGCCGGGTCCTTCTCTTTTGTCTCTCGCTGGGTGTTGAGAAGCTGAGCCAATAAGAGGGAGCTCAGGGCCATGGTTACCTTAGAGACGAGAACACAGGCCGCGGCGTCGCCATGGTAAACCGGCGAGCCGTTTGTCAAAGTTCTTTACTGTACATGAATACACGGAGGTGCCTGGTTCAGTTTGTTCCTTCACCTGCAACGACAAGCGGTACGCCAACGTCCCCCGTCTCTGAGGGGTCTGAATAGTGAATGTTCATAGATTTGGAGATGAGTGTTTTTCTGAACTGGAGTTGAACAGAGAATGCAAGTAAACCTAAATGTTTTTGATGAAAGATATTCAAGTGGGGGGAAATGACACTATGGAGAAGAACAGTGGGAGGTTTTTCCAATGGTGGCCTTGATCACCATAGACTAATCTTCAACCATCTTAGTCTTTTGATAAATACTTTTAAGCAAATAAAAACTAGAAAACACAGTTTCCTCAAATGTATATCACCATGTTGGATTTTAACATGGCAACCCAATTTTCCATTGTGACCTTTTGCCTGGATGTAGCCACAAACCAAAATGGAAGTTGGCACATAGCTTATTTCTCAAGTTATCCAGTGCACGAGATAGACTGACATTTTTGGCAGTAGCCATCTTGGATTTTGACATAGCAACCCATCCATCAATCCGTTACCTTCCGCTTGTTCCGAAGTCGGGTCGCAGGGGCAGCAGCTTGAGCAGGGAGGTCCAGACATCTCTTTCCACAGCCAACTCTTGAAGCTCTTCTGGGAGTAGCCCAAGGCGTTCCCGGGCCAACCAAGAGACTTAGTCTCTCCAGTGTGACCTGAGTCTTCCCTGGGGTTTCCTCCCAGTCGGACATGCCCGAAGCACCTCCCTAGGGAGGCGCCATGGGGACATCCTTACCAGATGCCTGAACAACCTCATCTGGCTCCTCTCGATGTGAAGGTGACGTAGCAACCCAATTTTAGATAGTGGCCTTTCCTACTTCTAGAGAATGTAGCCACAAACCCCATATTTTATCACTTTTTTTTTCCAGTTAGCATGTTCACAACATGCACGGATGGTTGGAAAGTTTTTTCGATCTTCCCCTCTTTGCTCCGCGACGGGGGACAAAAAGTACAAATCAAATTGAAAGCTTTTATTTTAACGCAAATGTGAATGAAAGAAACCATTGATGCCACATGTAAGAACGTTTTAAATAAAACAAAGTAAGCAGCTTTTTAGCCACAAATAAAATTGAAGCCAAATGTTTTTTTTACTCAACGTGCATTTAGCACATTTAAATATTTTACCGTAGATGGAAACTTTACATTTAAAGCCGTCAGAGCGCCTTGCTTTTATCCTTCCTGTATATGTAACTGTTGTTGGACAGTGGGCTGTGATTTCTGCCAGTTGCAGGCTGTGTTTTTCTTTTTAACGTGGAGGCCACAAAGCCGGGCTGAATAATAATATATCGACAACAATAGGAGAGAGCAAGTAGTCGAGAGAGAGCAAGGCCAAGAGAAAGGCTGAGTGAAAGGAAGAAAGAAATGCTTCTTGGCTTGTCTGCTCCTGCACCGCATCGGCTCTATAGCAGAGTGGAAAACAAGCAAATTACAGAGAACCGCCACAAAAACTGTGGTCTTGTCATCTCAACCTGCCAGTAAGGATTTCCTAAATTACCAGTAAGTCATTGTGGGGGGTGCTGTCCTGCAGCTTATCTGCCACTCCAGCAAACAGAGACGGTGTTTGGTTTACCACCACAGACATGAAGCCAAAACAGCAGATATCATCCAGTTAGTTAGAAATGTCCTGAACTCATCAGCCGACCAGGTGAGGACTGACACACCGCCATCAGATTCACCTTTTCTACTATGAAAGTAGACACAAATTACAAATTAAAAAACATGTATCACTACATAGCCCCTTTTTAACAAAAGGGTGGCCCTTTTTTGTTTACTTAAAAGCCCATCATGAAGTAGGGACTGAACTCAGTCCATTTTACAGTCACTGAGCTCTGATTTGGTGTGGAAGTCGTGCAGAGTCATCCCCAACAAGTTCTTTACTCGAGAAACTTTGTTAAAAACTTCTGCAGGTGATATGCATTCTTCAAGGAATGCTAGTTAAATTTGTTGTATTGGTCTTAAGAAAATAAGAACAATAACTACAGTATTTATATAATTTATTTAGGCTTATTTTACACACTCATACATACATTCTTTGTTCACCCCCAACTATGTGACGCCATGTCTGCCGAACCTCAGGTCTCAAGAGGAATTATCAGCCATGCAGTTATTTTTATTTGTGTTTTTTAATGTCTTTAATAAACATATTGCTGACAAAGCATAAAAACCTTCTAATTCTTTTTTTTTTTTAACAATGTCAGAATTGTTTTAAACGCGCCCGTAACTTCACAGTAATGTTACTGCTCTCTGGTGGTCCTTGGGGGAAAATCAACTACTGTACACTGAAATCCCATTATAAATGCATTTTCTGATGCATATCATAAAACAATGCATTGCTTTCAGTATTTTTTTTTAATTGTATTTCTATCTTTTGATTTTAGGTGATGATCCTCTTTTAAGTTTGTGGGATGCTGTCAAAATCACAGACAATGGGTGGGACATTACCTGCAAGAGGCACGCCCAACGCCGCTGGAGGTTCTTGTGGAGTCCCGTCTCCCATCTTGTCCGACAAAAGTGTTTGAGTTTGATTGTGAAGAGCAAAAACACACTTGCCTTTATGGTAGGGTTGCACGATATTATCGGCATGGTATCGGTATCGGACGATATTAGCGATAAAGTTAAATATCGGACATCGGACATTCCATCAATATAAATCACTGATATGAAAGGCTTCTGTTTTAAATTAATTTTTAATTTAAGAAACTGTCAAGTTTATCTACTAATGCACTATTACTCATGCGCTTTTCACTTGTTGCTTGCGAACAGTTTGAGTTTCGATTTGTGAATATTTACAGATTTGCACTGGTCACGTGTGGTCATTGTGTTAGAGTAAATGTCATGAATAAATTTGACATTAAACATAATCCAAGTTGAAGTGTTACATCATTTTCAGCCCCCTTTATGACATCTGCATTTGGTAGCAGGCCAAACTGACAAAGACCATGCAGAATAATATACCATATTTTTCAGACTATACGGTTCACCGGATTATAAGGCGCAATATCCATGAGCGGGTCTGCTTTCATACATTAAGCGTAACAAAACAGTCAGATAAGTCAATTTTATTCAACTCATTCACAATAACTCTCAACATTGTTCAGTTGTACCACATAAAATTGGTTTGAGGTCAGTAAGCAAAACCAGAATTAATACATAATGTGCATTGTATTATAAGGCTCACTGCTGATTTTTGAGAAAATTAAAGGATTTTAAGTGCGCCTTATAATCTAAAAAAAAGGGGTAATATTTTAATTCCACAGCAAATAAAGCTATATAGTCTCGGTAGGTAGGTCTAGGGAAAAGTTATCGGTATTGTATTGGTTATCGGCCAAATAAGTTTGAACATATCGGATATCGGCCAAAAATTCAATATCGTGCATCCCTACTTTATGGTTAATAGCGCCACTTGTGTGCAATACGGAAGAATTGTCTACGCCTGGCCAGTCTGGCTAACTCCTGCATGCTCGACCCAAAACGTGGCAATGGAGATCAAAAATGGAGTTGTAATTTATTTATTTATTATGTAAAAAAAAAAAAATAATAATAATAATACGTCCCATGTCCGACCACCAACCACCTTGTGCAGGTTTGCCCAAAAATAAGACTGTTAAGATGTAAAAATAAGCTTGTTTTTGGTTACTGGTTCTGGACGGTTTTCCCAATATTCTGGAATGCATATATTAAAAAACATTTTTTGAAGTAAAACATTTTTCGGGGGACAAATGAGGAAAATACTTTTTTTTTTTATTTTTATTTTTTTATTATTATTATTATTATTATATTTTTTTTACCAAGAAGTGCCACACAAAAAAAATAAATATTTTGTCATTGAAATTTTGGATTTGTTTAAACTAAAGGCCCTCAAAGATCTAAAACAAAACAAAACATATTTATTTCAGGCTGAGTTGGCTCTAAAATACTTAAGACTATTGCAGGTATAAAATATATAAAAAATATATTTTAAGCCTCCATATAAAGAGGAGGATTTCCCCCCTACGGAACACTTATTCTCATATAATTAAAGAACCTTCTGTGGCTGTTTTCTTAAAAACGCAGGCAGATTTAAAAAAATAAAATTCTGTGTCACGGTTTGTCAGAATTAAATTTTCGACTGCATATCATAAGATGCAACAAAGAAAATTAATTTTATGAAGTCTTGAACACATTTAAGAGATTTTTTTTTTAAAGAGTTGGTGACGTACAGCAAATAAAAACTTAACATCCACCTTTAAAAGTAAATAAGTGGCAGCCAGACGGCTCAGTGGCCCACACAGTTCTGCTTTCAGCCTCAAAGCCTTCACAGCAAACAGCTGAGAGTGAATCAGACGAGAGCCGGTATTTATGTCAGAAATTAGATTTAAACGTGAAGCTTGTAATTTTAAGACTGTAGGAAAACGGTGTAAGTGCAACGATCACACGCGCACCCTACAGTAATGACATTTAAATGGCTCTTCTCATGATAAAAGCACCACAAAACACCAAATGGATCCTCGTCATCGTAACGGCAAACAACTAACAAGAAACGAAGACGCTGCGTGAAGACGTTTGTCTCAGCGAACACAAAAAAGAAGCAAACAAACGCCGTTAAACAGCAATCTAAACACACACACACACACACACGAGTGTTTGTGTGATTGCGTCGTGGATAATCAACTCCCGGGAAGACTTTCAATTAATTTCTTTAGCCGCGCTTCACAAAGCGCTGCTTTTAATAAAGCTTCTGATGTGTCAGCAAACAAACTCCAGATCTGAAAAGGGTGCTTGTTAAACGTGGCATTGTGCTCAAAACCAGACGCAAACGAGCGAAAAACCTCAAGAACGGTTCGTTTCATTCAGAAACTTCCACTGAACGTATCCAATCCACACAACGTGCTCAAAAATCACACCTTAAGACAAAAAAAAAGTAAAGTTTTATTTATTATACCGTTTCTAATTCTGTCGACCTTCGCAAAACTGAGCTCTAGCTGACAAATTATACGTTCATTTTTCTTTTTGTTTGTAAAAAGGCTTTTAAAAACTACTTTCCACTGTTTTTTAATAACCAGGAACAAACAAGAATCTCTGCGCGCCTTCAGGAAATGGGATAAAATATTGATAATAAACTTTGTCTTGACGAGAAGGTTTCCGACTTCATCACCTTCAGCTAGACACGCTAACAGGATTAACTCAGATTAATGTGCAAACCAAAAACATACTCCATCCATCCACCATCTTCCACTTGTTCTGGACTCAGGTCTGGGGGCAGCATCTTGAGCAGGGAGGTCCAGACATCTCTTTCCACAGCCACCTCTTCCAGCTCTTCTGGGAGGACGCCAAGGAGTTCCCAGGCCAACTAACTGAGAGACGTAATCTCTCCAGCGTGTACTGGGTCTTCCCCGTGGTCTTCTCCCAGTCAGAAATGCCCGAAGCACCTCCCTAGGGAGGTTCTTACCAGATGAATCACCTCAACTGGCTCCTCTCAGTGTGGAGGAGCCGTAGTTCTACTCTGAGCCTCTCCTGATAAATTAACTTCTCACCCTATTTCTAAGAGAGAGAGTCCAGCTACCCTGTGAAGGAAACTCATTTCAACCACATGTATCCACAATCTCATTCTTTCAGTCTCTACCCCGAGTTCATGACCATAGATGAAGGTAGGAATGTAGACCGACCAGTAAACAGACTCAGCTCCCTTTTCACCACAATGGACCAGCACAAAGTCCATAACACTGCAGATGCTGCACCAATACATCTGTCAAACTCACGCTCCATTCTCCCTTCACTCATGAACAAAACCCCAAGACGCTTGAACTCCTCCACTTGAGGCAGAACCTCACCCTCGACCTGAAGAGAGCAGTCCACCCTTTTCTGACTGAGGACCATGGCCTCAGATTTGGAGGTGCTGGTTCTCATCCCAGCTGTTTCACACTCATTCATCCTGTTTCGCTTTGATGAACTCACACTATATCCCGACTGAGAATTATTGGATTTGGTACCTGGATTACTGAGTATGAACTTTCTTAACTCACATTATAGTTTTGATAAAAGTGTTTTACGTCGGATGCCCTTCCAGACACAACCCTCACCATTCATCCAGGCTGGGACCGGCACTGACTTGTGGCTGGTTTCTAAATTAATCTTGTGATTTATAAAAAAAAATTAACTTGGTTCTAAAAACAGTTGTTTATCGGTTACATCATCGTGCTGCTTGAGGAAACTGAAAGGTTTAAAAACAGCTGTAGCAGGTTAAATCCTCAGTTCACATGAACCCACTGTGCCTTTCACATCGTGCTCTGAACTTTTCTCCTGAGTGTGCTGACTGTAGGTCCGAGTGGAGAGGAGTTTGTCTCAAACATGTCTTTACGAGTTTACTTTGGACGAGCCTGTTGCAGTTGCTGAAGCTTCAGCTAAACTCTCACAAACATCAGCTGCACAAACTTTTCAAAAACCTACCAAGTGTCTGACGCATTTATTCTTAAAGCTGAGTTTAGACGTCAAAAACAGACGATGCTGAACTCAACACGGGTTTCATATTTCATCTTTACTGCTTACTTTGATACCAAGATGTTGAAGTATTTAATCTTTCTGATCATCTTGTGTTTGTATATTTTAATAGTTGGCTGTAACGTTCTGCTGATCGTGGTCATCTGTGTGAACAGGAGCATGCATGAACCCATGTACATGTTTCTGTGCAGCCTCTTTGTGAATGAGCTGTATGGAAGTTCAGGCTTGTTTCCGTTCCTGATGGTCCAGGTTCTGTCGGACGTTCACGTCATTTCTGCTCCGCTCTGTTTCCTGCAGATCTACTGTGTTCATACTTACTTTTCTGTAGAGTTTTTGAACTTAGCCGTGATGTCTTATGATCGATATCTGTCCATTTGTCATCCTCTACAGTACAACATTCGAATGGCAATCAAGAAAGTCGTCGTTCTCGTTGCAGTGGTGTGGTTCGGTGCATTTTCTGGCGTTGTTACGGTAATATCTCTGAGCTTCTCTCTGCAGCTGTGTGGAAACATCATTAACAAGGTTTACTGCATCAACTACGCTATTGTTCAACTGGCCTGCTCTGATACTACCATCAATAATGTCTATGGGCTTATTTCTGTTTACCCAGTTATTTTCATTATTGTTGCATTAATCATTTACACGTACGTCAGGATTCTTAAAGTCTGCTTCTCCGGCTCTAAGCAGACCCGACAGAAAGCTGTGAGCACGTGCACGCCTCACCTCGCCTCTCTGCTCAACTTCTCTTTTGGAATTTGTTTTGACGTCTTGCAGAGCAGGCTCGACGTGAACAATGCTCCAAACTTTGTAAAAATATTTTTGTCCTTGTATTTTATGACATGTCAGCCTCTTTTTAACCCTTTAATGTACGGACTGAAGTTGTCCAAAATACGCAGCGTGTGGAAAAGTCTGTTTTCGGTTAAATTAAAATAATTTGATCAGTTTGTTCTCGTTGGTTCATAGTCTGTTCTCTGATATTCATGATTTTGACAACCATCCTGATGTAAACCGTAAAGTTTTACAATTTAGGGTTATGTCAGTCTCAACACTTTTGAAGTCCTGTAGGTAAATTTTCTTGTTTTTTTCAAAATAAGGAAATCTGTAATTTAATATCAGCTTTTGAATGTGGGAACAGTTAAATAATTAAATGGACAGACAACAAAAGGGAAGTAGTCATAAGAGGATAAACCCAGCGTAATGTGATGTCTGCTGATTACAGTTGAATCTTTCCTATGTTTCAGATTATTTGTGAATGTTTTAAATGTTTTGGGGGCTTCTGTATGTGAAATTACAAAAGTCCAGCGTACAAATAAATGTATGGGCTTGTCTGTTTGTATAGCTTAAAGCAGGGATTAATTTCAGCTGGATCTTACCAGAACAGGATCCGGGAACGCTCTTATTTTGACAGGGTGTGTGTTCCGGTAACCGTTTGCTTGGATCCCGTAACTCTCAGGCTTACTAATAATAAAGTTATGAACAAATATGATTGCCTTGAACAAATAAAACCTATATTGGATATGTAATCTGAAAATAATTACATAAACACTAATTTTAAACATAACAGCCACTTACAAGCTTCTTAATATCACATCAGAGCTGCTCCTTCAAGTAGGCATTTCTGCTTCAACCCTTAAAAAAATCTCCTCCCCTAAAATTTCAGTCATGGGCAATTTAATAAAAAATACAAAAAGTATAAATAAACAGAACAACTAAATAACAAATCAGTTTGACAGTTTAAGTGGGTCATTAATAAAATTTTGATTATTAAAAATATGAGAGAAATGTTTGATGGGTGATCACGTTACGTGCATCATGTAATGTGATCACCCATCAAACATTATTTTTTGTCAAAATAACAGTGATCAAGATGTTGAAAAGCCACCGGAGGAGGAACCTGGGGGTTTCACATGTGGAGGAGGACAACAACATGGAGGACAGTGAATTCAGTGGAGAGACAGGCTCTGAACTGTCAAGTGGTTGGGAGTGGGGGAGGGGGTAAATGTAGGTAAACGAAGATGTTTAACAATCCGTTAAAATACACCAGAATGCATGTAATGGAATAGACTTTATTCAAAAGGTTGTCATATCAGAAGTTGACATGATGATTGACACTATTAGCAGCATGTGGGCTTCCATCAAACATATGACGGTGTTAGACAGTTTTAGCTTTAAGAAAGGCTTCCTGTGTGTTAGCAGACCCTCTCTGCAGTAAAACTGGATTTATTCCATGTTAGTGGAGCAACGTTTGTTGCCCAATCTGAAGATGACTGTTTTAAAGTGGGGCAGCATGGTGGCGCAACTGGTAGAGCTGCTGCCTCTCAGCAAGAAGGCTGCTGGTTCAAATCCCGGTCCAGGGGCCTTTCTGGGCCAAGTTAGCAAAAATGTTCTCTCCATGCATGCGTGGGTTTTCTCCAGGTGCTCCCGTTTCCTCCGACAGACCAAAAACATGCATGTTGGACTGATTAACTCTAAACTGCCCCTAGGTGAGAGAGAGAATGGTTGTTTGTCTCGTTTGTCTCTATGTGTCCCTGTGATGGACTGGAGACCTGTCCAGGGTGTCCCCCACCTATAGCACAGTGATTGCTGGACATGGGCACCGGTGACCCTTGTGACCATAAAAGGAAGAAACGGGTAAAGATAATGGATGGATGGATGGATGGATAATAAATAGTATGTCAGATGCTCTAAAACAGGAGCTAATCCTCTTTGTCTTTATCTTTTTGTAAATATTAATTGTTGTCTTATAAACAAATTGAACTAATTACCAAATATAGTATTTGGGAAAGCTCAGGTTTATCTGCTCTAACGTAATACTTGACGTTGCTGAAATCAGCAGCTGGCAGAGGTTTTTCAGAGCCCGGTGAACAGCAGCCAGGTTCTGAAGGGAAATAACACTGAGCTAAAACATTCCTGCAACTTCAATGTGACCTTTGTTTCCTTGAGAGGACAGCAGGTCACATGTGCTGTGTAAAGAAAACATAATGTTGGCAGATATTCAAAGGGGAAGCATTCAGACAAGTGTGAATATGGCTGTAAAAATAATACATAGTTGAAAATGTCACTGACAAACTTTAATGTTATGGTAATCAACACATAACGTGCGTACATGAGCTTGTGTTGTACACACAGGAATGATAATGCTGGATCAGCAGATTCACTGTTAAGCAGCCCATAAACAGGAATGTGAGGAATGTGAGGAACTGGGGAAGAAACTCTGAGACAGAGGGGGAGAGGTTCGTCCAGACCAGTGGTGACTGCAGCTCGAGAAAGAAAGAGCAGATTTATGAGCAGCCATGGCTCAATGAAGGCGTCCTTCACTAAGACCATCCACCTCTGCCTGACCTTCAACAATCCTGCAGAGATTCTCTTAAAACCATTTTCACAGCATTTTGTCAATTTCTTTCTCTCGGTCTAAAACAAATGGCTGAGTCGTCCATGTTTTTCTTTTTTGTGAATTTTGCTAAATTTTTGATATGAAGTTCATCAATGTTTTGTTTCTAAACTAATTTGCAACATGAAGTTGGATAAAACAGTATTAATACACAAGTATCTGCAGGAAAATCTACAGTTACCTTGTTTGGATGAAGTGGAATTGCTTTTTCATTGTTTGCCACCTGAATCAGTGTTGGCAGTACTGGCCAAGCTATTGTCATTCAAATTATTATCATTGTCAGTGACTTGAAGCATTTATGCCAAGCAAAAAAAATCTAATTGTTAAGGTGGAAGTGCACAATTAAACTCCATCCATCCGTTGACTTTACCCCTTTTTCTTCTGTGTCTTGGTGGAGTGGGAGGCTATCTCCAGCAGTCACTGTGAGAGAAGCAGTATGCAACCTAACTGGTCACAAGTCCATCACAGGGCCACATGGGTACAAATGAAACGACTCTCTCTCTCTCTCTCTCTCTCTCTCTCTCTCTCTCTCTCTCTCTCTCTCTCTCACACACACACCTAGCAACAAAATAAAGTCATCAGTTTACCTTGCATTCACATTGGTCTGTGGGAGGAAACTGGTCATTAACCTTCACACTGGAAGTTATGACAACTTGGACACACACTGAGTTGATGAATTAACAAATCCTAACCCATTGAAAGAATGTTACAGCCCTAGTTCACTCTTATCGTTTGATTGCACTGTTGAGTTTGTTAAACAGAGTATGGATTTAGGAGGTTTTAAATGTTTTTTCAAAAGTTGAGATCATACATTGAGCTTTCTTTAATAATATTTCAACCATGAACAGGTTTTTGATAAGTGTTGTGCTTTACTGAGATACTTTTCCTGATTTCTCAATTAATATGGAAAAAATAGAATGTAAAAATTCTAGGGATGCACGATATTGGATTTTTGGCCAATATTCGATATGATAAAACTTAATTGGCCGATGACCAATGCCAATACCGATATTTTATATCCTTTCCTTTGTCAGAACATAGTCCAGCTTATTTGCTACAAAAATTGTGTAACCGCTGTAAGAGCTGGTGACATATATTCAATTACAGCCATGTGGTATGCATAGCATTTTAACTTATATTAAATGAAAAGTGTTAAATATTATTTATTAGCATTAGTCACTTGTGATGCTGTCTCACTTGTGCAGGCTTGTTCCAGGTTCCTAGCTGCAGTGTGGGATCCTCTGCACTCCTGTGCATGAAGGACAGATATTTTAAGTTCAAAGTTTTGTTTATCCATTGCGCCGTAAGACTAATCATGCTAACAGGGCTAACACAACGTCTGTGGTAAAACTCACCCAACAAGACGTGCTATCAGCTATTAGCTTCTCAACGATGTCGGAAATGACGGTTGGTAACTCGGGTAACGTTACGTCGGAAAAATATCTCAGACTGCGGATGATGTAGCGAGGCTCAACATAGTCAATAAATCGTTGGAATCCGACGTCCTCACCAACAAAAAATAAAACTTCCACACCGCCGACATTTTGAATTCGGGTGTGGTGCACATGACATCATCGCGTTGCGCTGCCGCTGAAACGTCATCACATTGTGCTGCGGCTGCAGGCAAAAACAGAGCTTTTTATATCAGCGAGTTATTTTAAAGGAATGGCCGATGTCCAATATTGAAATTTAACGTGAATATCGGCTGATACCAATACAGGCTATCCTCGAGTTCCGGCGGTCGCGAGTTACGGCGTTTCGGATTTACGAACGGCACCTGAACGCACCATAT
>JAVCKU010000088.1:10945452-10958065 GCA_032273985.1 Hypsolebias coamazonicus
AATTGTAAAAGTTGATTAGTTATTCATTTTGTTTTGTTACTTATAGATAATTGTTTGAATTGATTGTTTTTTTTTTTTTAAATGGGCAGATATAATAAGATTTTTTCTTCTTTCTGCCACCTTTCATTTTATATATTTTTTTTTGTTTTTGTTTTCATGTGAATACTTGTTTATTGTTATATATTTATTTTATAAAATGAATAAAAGAAATAAACTAAAAACAAAAAAAAAGAAGAGATATTTCCTTCAGAAACCTAAAAAAAAAAAGAACGTTCAGCCTGTAAAATCTAAAATCCTGGGTTCTTTGCTCGATTAGCTTCACAAACTGTTTACTGATGGTCCAGAAATAGTTACAAATAGCTTTAAAACGACGAGGCTCACCTTTTGGGTCGTCCAGCTCAGACTTGCACACCTCCTTCACTTGCTCCATGAGCTCAGGGCCCGCGAGCCTCCTGGAGATGCCGGCTCGTAGCAGCACGGCCCCGGGGGTGAACCGGAGCAAGGCCGCGCCCGCCGCCCGAGGTTCCTGTTTCTGCTTGGGCATGAGGCTGGACCAGTCCACGTCGATCACGTCCAGTGGACCTGTCGGGGAAACGCAGGTTTCTGAACGAGCGAACCGACGCCGTCCCAGATGAAGCAGATCGGTCGTACCTGTGATCTTCTCCTCCTCTTGCTGATCGTCTTTTTTCTGACTGTCGGCCAGAATTTCATCCAGCTCGTCGTCGCTGATCGGCTCGTACTCCTCTCCGACGGACTGCTCGTCCTCTTTTCCCTCGTCTTCGCCTGGAAAACGTCCCGTTTTGTTTAAAACAGTGAAGGAAAAAATGCAGAGACTTTTAGACTTTGATCTTCTTACCATCAACACTTTCTGTCTTGTCAAGCTCCTTCTGATCTCCCTGGCCATGATGGCTGTTACTGGATTTCTCAGGCTCGGTAGGACTTGAGGCTTCTTTTGGCGGCGGAGGCTCGTAGTCGCTCCGGTCCTGCCTCGTCACCTCTCCCCTCACGTCTCCTCTCGCCTCCATTCGTCCCGGAGCTCTTGGGTCGGGGTGCGGCGGCAGATCCATCGTCGTCCTCTCCCGCTCCCCTCTTTCCCCTCGGCCGTCTCGCTCCCGCTCCCTGTCTCGCTCCCGTTCGTGCTGCTGGATGAGTCCTTCGGGGATGAGGCGCTCGCGGTCCCTCATGTCGCGCTCTCTCAGCAGAGGTTCCCGAACCGGACGCGCGAGCAGGGGCTCCCTTCCCCGGCTCGGCCAGTCCCGAGGCTCTGGTTCCCAGTCCCTCTGCTGCTGGATGGGCTGTTGGAGGTGCAGAGGCGGCTGCTGCTGAGGCGGGGGCCTGTGGTCCTTGCGCTCTCGGTCAAACGGCTCCCTGTCTCTCTCTCGTTCGCGGCTGTCGTACGAACCGGCGCGGGACCTAGACCTGGCTTGCCTCTCGGAATCAGGGGAGCTGCGCCGGGAGCTGTGGCTGCGGGAATCTTGACGATCTGTGAAACAAAGAAACTGTTTTTTTTAATCTACCGTTTATGATTTAATCCTCAGTGGTGGGGGTACCGCAGGGGTATATTCTCGGTCCCCTTCTCTTTTCTTTATACTTGCTGCCACTAGGTGCTATTTCTTTTTGTAAACACAGCATACCTTGTCATTTTTACGCCAATGACTGTCAAATTTACTTCCCTCTGCAGCACGCCGACCTCTTCTAGACTGTCTGGCTGACATCAGGGACTGGATGTCTTTAAATTTCTTACATTTTAATAAGAAGACAGAAGTCATATTGTTTCCACTTCATGGCACAATCAGGAACCACTGTATCGACCTTACCTCTCTAGCCCCATTAAACAAGTCATCACTAAATTGGGAGTAAAAATGGACCTTTCTATGAAGCTAAGCGCTGGCAGTCACGTAAACATGATTGTTGGATCTTGTTTTGTTTATTTCAGTTGAGCTACTATCTACACTGAAGCCCATACTGTCCAAAAGTAACCTTGAGACAGTAATACATGCTTTCACAACATCCAGGCTTGACCACTGCAATGGGCTTCTTCATGGAGTCAGACCTCCACTGCACGTTTACAACTGGTTCAAAATGCTGCAGCCTGATTTTTAACTGGTACAGGCAAAAGAGAGCACATTAATCCAGTTCTGGCCTCCCTATACTGGCTCCTGGTTCACTTCACAATCCATTTTAAATCCTTCTGTATGTTTTTAAATCTCTGAACAGTTCTAACCCCTCCTATCTTGCTGATCTACTGCAGCCATATCTCCCACAGCGCTCTCTGTGGTCAGCAGACCAGAGGCTTTCATTGGTTCCAGGCACTCGTTTTAAGCTCAGAGGTGACAGAACCTTCTCTGTTGCAGACACTGCATGTTGCTGTCTTGCTTTCTGGTGTTTAGTGAAAAACACTTCCACACAGCAGACATGTTTCCATGAAAAGTTGTCTAGCTGTTAGCCACAGTGCTGCTGCACGTTGTAGCTGGCTGCAAACTACGAAATGGATTTCCTGAATGTGAGGCGGGTCTTATTACTTTGGGACGCGCCTGCGTTCAGGAAATCCGTTCCATAGTTGGAAGCCAACGTGCATCGTGGATCGGAAAAATCCGATACGTAAATTATGCTGGTATTGGAGCCCGATACCGATACTGGGTCGGATCGGCCCCATCCCTGTACTGCACATCAGGCAGGCTCCCTCTCTCACCGTTCTGAAGTCTCGTTTAAAAGTCACTTTTACTCCCTGGTTTTTGACCCTGTGTGAGCTGATTTAACTCAGCTGTATTCTTTAAAAGTCATTTAGTTCTTATCTTTAACTCTGTGGATCTCTGTTTTTTATCTTGCGTTCTGTGCTTGCTGTGCACTTTGGTTGGCCTCGTTGCCATTTTAAGTGCTTTACTTATGGCATGATCTGAGATTTGTTTGCGTACCTGATGAGGTGCTGCGGCTGGGCTCCCCTCGCCTCAGCTGATCGATTCGGGACTTCCTCTCGGCGCCCGGCGGCTCGTTCACCGCCGGCCTCTCGCGCTCGCGCTCTCTCTCCCGGTCACGGGAGCCGGAGCCCTGCAGCCTGCCCCGGCGCGACCGCGAACCCTGCGGATCCTCCGGGTGGGCCGACTCATTGGAGGGCGACCGCAGGCGTCGGGATGACGCCCGGCTCTGGTTGCTGCCCATGCTGCTGCTGCGCGCCTGCTCCAGGGGGGGTTTGCGGAGCAGAGGCTGCGACATGAGAGGCTGCGGCGTCATAGTTTGAAGCAGCATCGGCGGGTCCTGGGAAAGCAGCGGGGCTATGGGTGGCGGATTACACCGCTCCCTTTCCCTGCCCATCCTGTGGGCGCCGCCCCTCCTCAGCGGCTCCACCGGCGTCCTCTCAGCTGGAGCCAGGGGAGCCTGCGCTTCCATCAGGCCCCCTCGGTCTGTTGCATCCTCCTCATCATCGGTCCAATCGCTGAAATTGCTCCTGTGCGAAAACGAGGTCGGCTCTGCGTTCCCTCCGGCTCTGTGGTGATCTGGCCTCATGGAGGGGGGCGGCGTCCGAGGACCCCTCTTCCTCTTGCTGTGAGGCTGATGGGCCGAAGCCTCCTCCTCCGAAGCGTCGGACTCGCCCCCTCGCGAGCGTTTCCTTTTGCGCTCGTGCGCCTTCTTCTTGGCTCCCTTCCTTGGAGAGTGTGACGGCGGGGGCGCCTCCGCCAGAGCAGCCGGCGGCTGCGCCGCGGCAGCCAGACCAGCGACGGCGACAGCGTCCTCATCTTTGCGACACTTCTTCAAGCCCTTCTTCTGGGACTTGATCTTCTTTTTGCCTTCCTCGTGGGATGGAGCAACAGCGGCGTCTCTGTCTTCGCCGTCAGCGGCGAGAGCGACTGGGGGAGGAGGAGGGGGAGGAGTTAAATCTCTCTGGTCTCTGCCTCTGATGCGAGTGTCGGAGGGCGCATCGGGTAGGTATTCTCCCCGTCTGTCGCCCCCTCTGCCTCGATCTGTACGAGCCTCCGGGTCCTCGTGGCGACCGCGCGCCTCCCGTTTGTCCACCGCTCCCCTGCGCTCTTCGTCTTTCCAGTGAGCGGCTTTTTCGGCAGGCGCGGCGCTTCTCGGCGGCGACCTCGCCGAGGAGTCCAGAGGCCTCACCACCTGGCTGAGCAGACGATGCTTGTCCCCGTCTGCACACAAGACGACCGAGAGAACGTCTTAAGAACGGTCTAATCTGTTTTCACGTTCTTCCGTTCACATATTTGCACAAGTTTACCGTAATTTCCGGACTATAAGCCGCTACTTTTTAAAAAAAAAAAAACACGCTTTGAACAATGCAGCAGCCGATTTATGGACTTTTTTTTGAGGAGCTAATGAGATTCGTCGCCAAACATTTAGCCTCGTCACACCCGGGCGCTCACATAGCTCCCCAGTACAAGGATTTCGTGGAAGGTGGGTCCTCGTGACTTTATGTTACTGTTTAACACACGGACAGAGTGGAGGAGGGGGATCCACCCTCCACAGAGCACATTGTATGCGCCCTCTTTTTTAATTAAGTGGGCGCGGCTTAAATTTGGGTGCACTCTATAGATCGGCCATTACGGTAAAGATCTACCTTTGCTAATCTGGAGAAACAGTTGAAGTGAATTCCCCATTAAACTTAAAAAAAAAAAAAAAAAGACGTTTCCTACTGTCGGATGGAGGCGGACACACCGGGATGGGGAGGAGGGGCTGTGGGTGGAGCTTGGCCGGCCCTCTGCCAGCCGGGCGCTCACTTTTGTCTTCGGCGCTGTTGTAGCCGTCGCTGTCCGCCGGGCTGAAGTCCCGCGCTGCTCGCTTGGGCGAGGGGCGGGGGCTCGGGCTGCTCTCCACCCTGAGCCTCTTGCGACTAGAGAGAGAAAAGAGGAGTTACGGTAAAAAGACTCATGGAAAATATAATTGTTTGTATGAAAGCAGCTACGTGCCTCAGCTTTCGTTCGTCCCGGGTGTCCCGAACAGGACGCTCGTCCCTGGCCTCTTCTCTCCTCTCCCGTCTCTCCTCCCTCCCCCTCTCCCTCTCCCGCTCCTCCCATTCCCGCTGCCTCTCCCTCTCCCTCTGCTCCCTCTCCCTCTGCTCCCTCTCCCTCTGCTCCCTTTGCTCCCTCTCCCGCTCCCTCTCCTTCCTTTCCCTCTCCCTCTCTCTCTCTTCCCTCTCCCGTTCTCGCTCCCTCTCCTCCCGTTCTCGCTCCCTCTCTCTTTCTCGCTCGCGCTCCCTCTCCCGTTCCCTGGCTCTCTCCCTTTCCGCCTCCTTCTCCTTCTCCCGCTCCTTTTCCTTCTCCCTTTCCCGTTCCCTTTCTCTCTCTCGCTCCCTGTCTCGAGCCCGGTCGTCCCGTCTGTCCTCTCCTCGGTCCGTCCTTCGCTCCTCCCGTCTCTCCTCCCTCTCGGATTCCTCTGACCTCCTCTGGTATCTGTTTGGAGACGATGCTCTTTGATCTGAGAAAAAAACACAGACATTAAAACGTTAATTTCAGCTGCTTTAAACTTCTGTTGTTTTGAGGAATTTGACAAATCTCCAACATGGAGCTGTTACAACGAGTCATCCTTCATGTTTCTGTTTATATTGCAGCAGTTTGAGGACAATACAGTTTTTATTCAGTAAGAACTTTACTCAGTTCTGTACTTTGTCTTCATGAGGGGAAACGTGGGTGGAAGGCGGCGTGGACAGTACGGTATGTCAGCGACTCAAGGCTCCCTGGCAGCTTCCTCAGATCAAACGTTCGCGATGTAACTGGACCACGACGAGCAGAACCATCAAAACCAGTAAAATAATAACAGAGAGGCGGTCTGCCGTACACACTGGCGCAGTCTTAGACACCCACAGTTTGTGGGCACGTCGCCCCCGTTTTAGCAGATTTCCACTGGCTGCTTGTTCATTTTTGTTTTGATTTTAAGATTACCGTAATTTCCGGACTATTGAGCGCAACTGAATACAAGCCACGCCCGCTAAATAAACAAGTGTTCAGTGTTTCCCCTAGATATCTTCCCATGGCGGGGCACTCAGCTCGTCTGTGATCTTTGTCGCCGGGGTGGGGTGGTGGTGACAGAGACACAGCTGAGCTGCGCACCGTTTCCACCATCAGTTTTCTAGTGCGGGGGTTGTTGGGGGGAGATATAGATGCATTTTGTACCAACAGTTTTCAAGTGGGGGTTCAGTGTGAGGGAAGAACTGCCTTTAGCTTTTAAGCTAGCACGCCTGTATTGCGTTTAGCACTACATCAGTGCCGACAGGTGGTAGGGTGTATGTGCGCGATTCCGTTGACGGGGCGGGGCTTGTATAATGGTAGGGGAAACACTGCATAATGAACACATAAACTAGGCTAACAAGTACAGACTAATTACTAAAAGAACACTGCTAAACAGATAACTGAAATGATTAACAATGAACATAAATTTTACCCATAATCCCATCCCGAGGCCATGTACGTACAGTAACTGTTTTTTTTCTCTCTGAATAGTGCCGCAGCATTGTATAAATGGATGGTAAATGGACTGTACTTGTATTGCGCCTTTCTATCTGATCAAGGCACTCAAAGCTCTTTACAGCACAATCTGTGCCTCATTCATACAGCACTCTACTAAATCTCTACAAAGATAATTGAGCAAATCATTCTAAAGAGAATAATCGGTGCTTTATCACGTTCATACACAGATGGGACACACATCAGAGGGAATGAGGGGTTCAGTGTCTTGCCCAGGGACACTTCGGCATGTGACTGCTGGTGGATTCGAACCTCTCAACTTTTGCACTGGAGGACGACTGCTCTAACCAGGCGTGGGGTTCCAAGCGTGTGAAAAAAGTAGCAGTTTATAGACTGGAAATTACGGTAATTTATTCACTTTTAAAGCTTTAAATGGTTTGGCACATAATTATTTAAGAAAACTCTTTGAGTTTTCTAACTCTTAAAAGACAGATCCTCTGGCTCATGTGTGTCAAACTCAAGGCCCGGGGGCCAAATGTGGCTCTTGTTGACATCTTAACCGACCCCATATGATTATATTTTAAATGTAAAAATATTTTTATCACCTTAATTTTGTTCAGTTATCTTTATGATATCAAAAGTGCAACAGAAAATGTCAAATGAGACCAATCAAACTCTCATTGAGGAACTCGCAACCAAGGAAAGATGTTGGGTATCTAACTGGAGTTAATGTAGATTCTGAAACCGGCCCTTCATTTGAAAAAGGTTTTAATTTTGGCCCCTCTTTTGTAAGTGGCCTTGACACCCCTGCTCTAGCTGGACGCTCTTAGTGCAGCCGACGGCTAATTTAAAGGGACCGGGGTCACAGACTCTGGACCAACCAGCCCATTGACATTTGTTCTGCAGAGTCTCGACCGTCTTTTAAATCCCTCCTGAAAACTCACCTTCATTTCAATTTCCATCAGCAGTTTCAAGTTGTGATATTTTATTTTAGTGTTTTAGCCCATTTATTATAACTGTGGGTTTTTAAAGTCTTTTTTTTTTTTCAGTTTATTGATGATTCTTCCCATTTGTTCTTAAAAGATCTGTTTGGTTTTCCTTATTGTAACGAAAACATACAGAACCATAAGACCAAAGCAGTGATTTTTCTGTAGCCACTATCATTTTTCATAAAAACTATTATTTGCAAGAGTAAATAAAATAAATGGTTATGGCCCTGCTTGTTCTACTCCATCTTGCCCCAATTTATCTTTTTCTTTCAGCTGAAGTCATTCAAAGAGCAATCCACAACAGGTAAGACGTTTACTGTTGATTTTTCTGCATCTGCTCACTCGTATCTAACAAACACTTGTGACTTTAGGCGTCTCAGGTACGGCCACATGTCGAACCCTCACCTCTGTCTCTGTTGTCTCTGCGGTCCCGCTCTCCGTGTCCCCCCCTCCTGTCGTACGAGGGGTCTCTAGCGTGCTCTTTCCGGTCGTTCTCGTAGCGATCTCGGTCCGAGCTCCGTTCCGCGGTCCTCTCCGCGCTTCTTTCCCGAACCCCACTGCTCCGCGACTCCCAGTTGTCGTAGCTGCCGTCCAGCTGGGAACTTCGAGAGTTTCTGTTTGAGCCTGAGGCAAACGGAGGCGCCGGTTAGCTTAGCCACATCGACGGCGCCTTGTTTCCTGTTTTTGGTGAGAGCACTTGCCTTTGTCGGGCGGCTCGTTGGCACGCCCTCGTCCCCGTTCGTTCCTCTCAGCTCTGTCCGTCCTGCTGTCCATCCTCACCTCGGCTCTCCCCCCGTCGTCCCGTCCGTGGCCTCTTCCGTACATCCGTTCGTCTTGAGCGGGATCCTCCTTCCTGTAGGCGTCACCCCGCTCCCTCTCCTTTTCCCTCCCCCTCTCCTTCTCCCGTTCCCGCTCGCGTCGCTCCAGCGACTCTCGACCGGAGCGTGTCTCCGCCCGGCTCTCTCTCGAGTCCTTCGCGTCGCGGTTGTCTCGGGCCGCGTCTCTTCCTCGTTCGCGAGGGTCCCGCCGATCCCGAGTCTCCCTGTCGTCTCGCAGCGACAGCGCCTCAGGGTCGTAGTCTCGGTCGTCGCGGACGCCGTCCTTCTCCCGTTTGCTCCGGCTTTCTGTTTGCAGAAGGGAGAAGAGTCTTAACAAGCCATGACGATACGAGTCCCGATGTTCAGAGGAAGAAATACTCATAGTACTCAAGTTATCTGAAGTATTTTGAAAGTTGTGTACTATTACTCAGCAAAGATACCATCTTTGTGCTCGTGCCGGCGCTCCTGGGTGGGCGGGCTCCGGTCTTTGTCCCCGCGACTCCTCTCCCGGCCCCTGGAGCGGCGTTGGCTGGGGCTCGATCTGTTGGACCTCCGATGGGGCGAGGAGGCGTCGTGGGAGGTCGGAGGTGACCGAGAGCGGCGGGAGCGCGGCGGCGCGGCGGCCAGCGCCCCCCCGCGCCGGGGGGAGGCGGGAGAAGACGAGCGGCGCCGACGAGGCGAGAGAGAGTGACGGTGGGCGGAGGAACCCGAGTGGGAGGACGAGGAGCGGTGGCGAGGAGGAGTGGGGCTGCGGTGGTGGTGGTGCGGAGGGGAAGGAGACCTGCAGGAACAAAAACGGCGTTCGCTCAGAAAAAGTTTTTTTTTTTCCTTTTCGTAAAACGGTTCTTTAACAAACCTGTGAGGCGGGGAGGCGAGTGAGGAGGTTTTACGGGAAACGACTTTGGGAGAGGCGGACTTCCTTCTCACTGGAGGAGGCGAAGCACCTCTGGAAGGAGACGACACGCTGCCAGAGCGCTCCTCTGACGTCACCGCTCGCTTGACCTTATGGGAACTGTCCGAGCGCTCCCTAAAACACAAACACGCCAAAAGATTTGAACGTGAAGACAACCGAGGAGAGAATTTATCTTAAGCTTTAACAAGACAACCGTGTCCACCTTAATCCTGGGGCTCGACTGTATAAATGATTCTGGGTACAACTTCCTGTCAGACAGGAAGTAGCAGTAAGCACTGGTTAACCACAGTAGCAGAGCACGGACTGCGGTTTATTTGAAAGTAATTTACATTCAGTTCATCAGATAAAACTTTTTGTTTTGTTCACATTTATTTAACAACCGTAAAGTTTACTAAACATAGCCGTGCTGCGTTCAGGTACCTGTTGTGTTCACAGCTGCAGGAACAACCAGACTAAACTAAATCTGTGGCAAGAACAACAGAGTTTTGAACACGGACCCAAAACAAAAAAAGAGTTCCTGTGAAAAGACGTACAGTTTCCATCTTCTACCTACAGACGAGGAGTTAAGAAGAACGTGGCTGAAAAATGTGAACTTGAAGAGACCAGCCAAAACTCTGCATGTGCGCTCATTTCACTTTGTTGACAAACGGCCGACGGAGGAAAACCTGCATCCTACTTTGTGTCTGGACTACAATAAACCACCAGAGACAAGACTTCTTAAATTTGACAATAATTTTTAATTACTGTATTGTCAAAATTCAAACAATATTATCATTTATTGCAATAATTTCTGAGATGATTAATCGCCCAGCAAAATTAGTTATCGTGACAGGCCTAACCTTAGAATCTTCCTACATAAAAACGACGACGGGTATATTCATAAATTTAATGCAGTGCCGTGATAAACTGTCAACACGTCCACGTCGCAGCACATGAACCGCTCGGTGCTGCCGCGCTTTACCTGCGTTTTTCCTTCTTCTCCTTGTGCTTCTCGACGTCTCGCCCTCGATCTTTCCCTTCCTTCTGCCTCTCCTCAGTCTTCTCCTTGTTTTTGTGCTTTGCTTTGTGTTTCTTCCCGACCACAGGAAGGCCCAGAGGGACGGGGGGAGGAGGACTTGGTGTTCGGGGACCTTTCTTCTTACTGTGGCTTCCCTTTGAGGACCTAAGACAACAAAACGAGTGCAACCCTTAGTCAAAAGAAAAAAATCATACCACCTTTATTACAATGAATCCCTTTATTTCTGTTTAAGGCTCATGAAACCTTTCCACCAAAGCTCACGAGCCTTCCTACCTGCTGGTTTCACAAACAGCCAGGGCCACTAATCCCTTCTTCTCTTTCTTCCCAGAGCCAGACCCTTTAGTTCCACTTTTGTGTTTCTGGGGGCTGCAGGACTTTCTGGACGAGGGTGAACCTTTGGAGCGCAACAGCTCAGGCAAGGCCTGAGGGACGAGGATGAGAGCAGGAAGAAACTTAAGTGATGGGTTCTCTCGTCTTGAACCAACGATTGAAAGAACTGAACACCCTTGAGGTTTTAGTTTGGTTTTAAATGTCTACACAGTACAGAATCTTTTCAACAAAATATTTTTAGCCACCGACTCTGGTGACTGTGTTGTTTAGACTTATCGGCTGCTTTTGACACAGTGGACCAGAACATCTTGGTCAGTAGCACAGCACTGGACTGGTTTAGGTCCTACTTAGCGGAGCACACTTTCTGTGTTTGCCTTGGTGACCACATGTCCTCCTCTGCTCCTCTCGTGTGGGGTTCCACACGACTCAGTCTTAGGCCCCCTCCTCTTCACGCTGCACCTGCTCCCTCTTGGCTCTATTTTTAGACAATACGGGATCTCCTTTCATTGTTACGCAGATGATACACTGATTTATGTCCCCCTAAAGACAAAGGATTCTAACTCTCTGGCCCCTCTGTTTTCATGTATGGAGGACATAAAAGCCTGGATGGCTGTGAACTTCTTAAAGTTCAATGATGGAAAGACTGAGGTGATGGTCTTTGGAAGCGCCACTGAGACTCCCAATGTAGATGTTGGTTCCTTGGCCCAGTACAACAAACATGGGGGTCAAAGTTGACGCTGGACTAAAATGAGAAAATCACACCAGAGCAGTTGTTAAATCTCGTTTCCACATTTGCGGCAGCTGGTTAAAGTAAAGCCGACTTTCTCAGCGGCATTTCAAAACAGTAGTTCACGCCTTTGTGACCACTCGACTGGACTCCTGTAACTCTACACAGGAATCGGTGGCTCATGTATCCCTCTGCTTCAGAGGGTACAGAACGCTTCTCCTGTTTTATCCTCCCTGCACTGGCTGCCCATACATTTTAGGATTAATTTTAAAATTCTTCTATCAGTCCGAGCTGCTACATCCATACACACCCTCTCGATCCCTCAGGTCATGTGATCAGCTGAGCGTCCTGAAGACAAAGCGTAAGCTCAGAGACCGTGCTTTTGCTGTGGCAGCTCCTGAACTATGGAACGACCTTCAATGAGCATCAGACTCTCCCCTGTCTGTTTTTAAACCCCTTCTTAAAATCCATCTCTTCTCCATGGCCTTTGACGCCATCTGAGATGTTGACTTTTAATTATTGTAATCATTCTTTATTAACTGACTGTTTTATTATGTGTACAGCACTTTGGTCCTGTGTGTGTTTAAAGTGTTCTGTCAATAAAGCTGGTATGGTCTTCACGGATCCGTCATAAAAGCATTGCAGATAAAAACTAAGTGTCCCCGATGTGTGAAACCTTGTCGCTCACCTTCGGCAGCGCTGCGCTTCTGGATTTAGTTGAAGTCTCATCTTTCTTAACGACGGCATCGTCTCTCTTGTCCAGGTGTTCCTGCTCTAGTTTCATCAGCTCTCTTTGAATTTTCTGGCGCTTCATCTCTAGGGATAACTCGTAGTCGTAGTCACCGATGTCGGAATCTGGTAGTCACAAACGAAAAGAGACATAAAGCGCTGAAACCAGTTAGTTGTTTTAGTAACAGAACTTTGTACTGAGCTATAAAAAAATGGACATATTTCAGCTAACAAGGCAAAACAAGGCACCGAACCTTCTCGATTAGTCTCCCACTCTGCTGGCTCTTCTTCACTGGCCGGCGTACGCTCTTTTATAATCTTTATGCCCTCCTTTTCCCTGTGTCGGCCTCGTGAGGAGTCTCTCTGCAACACACGTACAAATAAACGCTTGGAAACAACAGAGCGCATCAAACCCAACGTACACAGGTGCTGGTCATAGAATTAGAATATGATGAAAAAGTTGATTTATTTCAGTAATTCCATTCAAAAAGTGAAACTCGTATATTATATTCATTCATTACACACAGACTGATAAATTTCAAACGTTTATTTCTTTTAATGTTGATGATTATAACTGACAACTAATGAAAACCCCAAATTCACTATCTCAGAAAATGTGAATATTGTGAAAAGGTTCAATATTGAAGACACCTGGTGCCACAGTCTAATCAGTTAATTAACT
>JAVCKU010000088.1:10985458-11004708 GCA_032273985.1 Hypsolebias coamazonicus
GAGAGCAAAAAAGCAGGAGAAGAACAGGGAGAGGGAAGAGAATGTGTGTATCTCGTTCCAGAGTAAGTGAGAAAATGAAAACTCTTTAAAACAATCAAATTTAACATGGCTGCCAAAATCCAACTGACCATAGAAAACGCAAGAAGCATGTTTTCACAAAACCAGTAAACAAAAAGGCTATAATTCAGTTAGTTTGATAGTTAGTTTCTTCTTCTTTCGGCTGCTCCCTTCTTTAGGGGTCGCCACAGCGAACTGACTCACACAAAGACTTGGCAATTGTTTTTACCTCGGATGCCCTTCCTGACGCAACCACAGACCACCTGTGGTGGCTGTGGCTGAGTGGTTAGAGCAGTTGCACTCCAATGCGAGTTGGGGGTTCAATTCCACCAGCAGTCATATGTCATAACGACACAAATGAATGTCGAAGTGTCCCTGGGCAAGACACTGAACCCCTTCATTGTTTCCGATGTGCGTCCCATCTGTGTGTGAATGTGGTAAAGCACTGATTATTCTTTGTATAGCTACAGTAGAGTGCTGTATGAATGGGTAAATAAGGGCACAGACTGTAGTGTAAAACGCTTTGAGTGTCTTGGTACAGACCATTTACCACCGAGCCACCACAGCCCTCTATGTGGAGCAGAGAGCTGCCATCTAGAGCACCCACAGGAATAAATGATGGGGGTTAAGGGCCTTTCTAAGGGCCCAGAGTTGGGGAAATGAGAGTGGAGGCAGTTGTGGGTGTTTCACCTTTCCCACCCACAGTTTTGATGTTGTCGATCCAGGGGATTGAACCGGTGACCTTCTGATCACAGGCTCACCTTCTCTAACCTCTGTTCCACCACTTCCCTCAGTTAGTTATGAAAGAGGTACATACGCAAAGTTTTATACATTGCACAATATTTTTTACTTAAAATGTTGGCATTGACTGTTGGATTCAACTCTTATTCTATGTAATTGTTAGCAAAATATCCCCTCAGCCACTGGCTGTATCACATTTTCCCAACATTAGATGATCTCAGTCTAAAACTCTGGCATGAAAGGCGATGGGAAACTAGCATTCTTTCAATGAACACAGACTGACATCCTGTTTCGGTATCCAGTTTCAGTGAGCGACGTGGAGGCAGTGAGAGAGGGCCACCAGAGCGAGGTACTGCTCAGCATTGCCAATGAGTTCCCAGCTGACAGATGCTTCACAGTGGTGTTTCGTGGTCGAAGGAGCAACCTGGACCTGGTGGCTGAGTCATCCGAGGAGGCCCAGTCCTGGATCAAGGGCATGAGGAAGCTGATAGAGAATTTGGAAAACATGGGAGAAAGGGAAAAACTGGACCAGTATCCTTTATGTAGAGTTTTCTTTCACCAGTGTTCTTAGAAAATTAGATTTTGGTCCAACGTCTCCCTACACAGGACATTTTAGTAATAAGGTCTTTATTAATTGATCTTTAATTGAACCAATAAAAGTTCTGTAATGTGCAGTTTAGGAGTGTTTCCCTTTCTCAAAGAGCTGTTTTCAGATGGATCAGTGATTGGTTCAAGAAGGCCGACAAGAACCACGATGGCAGGATGAACTTCAAGGAAGTGCGAGACCTGTTGAAAATGATGAACCTGGACATGAACGAACACCATGCTCTTCATCTTTTCACAGTAAGAGCTTAAAAAAAAGACACAAACACAAACACACACTTTAGTGTTTAGCAAATAGCTACATTGTATAATTTGTGTTTTCCATCAGATGGCAGATAAATCTCAGTCTGGCTCCCTGGAAGATGATGAATTTGTGTTGTTCTACAAGATGCTGACCGAGCGGGAAGATATTTTAAGAGTTTTCCAGGCATACTCGACTGATGGTCAGAAGTTGTCCCAATGTGACCTGGAGGAATTCCTGAGTGAGGAGCAATTGGAGGAAGGCAACATCCAGCAACATGCCAAGCAACTCATTGACCGCTATGAGCCCTCAGACACAGGTAGATAGCTTGTCGTTGGTCTCATCCTGAAGCCATTTAAAAACTAAGATTAGTATAAAATGCCATCTCCCAGCTTTTCTGCAGATCGTTTCCCCTGGACTGACTGTTGGAGACTAGTTGGAGGCACAAAAATTTCAAAACAATTTGTTGAATTTCTGTTGTATTCTCACTGACCAAGCAACAAGATAACCATGTGGCCATATAGAAGTTTTGAAAAAAGCCTGTTTTCATGGTTTACAAAACTATTCATAGTCATTGAACATAATGGCATTGCCCATCTTTACCAACATAATTTTCACCTTGGCTCATTTTGCATCAGCCTTGGCAACCGTCTCTTGTTCATTCATTAATCTAGAAAAGACTTTTGAAATGAATAGACAGATTTGGACTAGTTTTTAAAAAAAAGTTTACAATTTCCTTGGTTTTAAGTCTGCACAATTAGGGATGTATAGTCTTGGGTGTGGTTCTATCACAGAAGAGCTCCCAAGCTGGTGCAAAACACAGCTTTTCACTATTTAATTTCAGTTCAGTTTATTTAAATAGCATCAACTCACATCAAAAGCCATCTCAGAGCACTATACAAAAACATTCACCTACAATATACAAGGCCAGTTAGTAAAGGTTATCTAAGGAAACCTGCAGATTGCATTGGATTTTCATTTTGTTGCAATCCCTCATCCTGAGTAGGGCATTGAGAACAGGGAAAGGAAGAACTTCCTTTTAAAATGAGGCTTCTAACAGACTCAGGCTCAGGATGGGCATCAATTTGGGAGACAGACCAACAAGAAATGGTCTAGATCTATTGAAAGAGCAATGAAGAAAAACAAGTTAACGACAAAAATTTGAGAGCAAAGTGTTCTGTTTGGAAAATGTGGAAAAATAATACCTTTCGTATTAGGTGGAACTTGTTTGCTGAGCACTTTGTATGTTAGAAATAAGACTTTAAGGGAGAAAAGCTAAAACTGAAGACATACAAGAACTTTAGAACTCGGAAAACGAAATTGAGATGGGTTTGAGATTAGTTCGATTCACCCACAACAACTCTGCAACTATTTTGAGAGAAAATTTGTTGCACATGTTCAAATGTTACCAAGAAGACGACAGTCTTCTGTGACTCATGCAAGAAATTTGAGAACCCCAGCAAACCTTTTGAGACAGTGAAGTCGCCAACTAGTCACTAACAGTTGTAGCCTAATGAAATGTTGGCTTTCTATACTAAATAAATTAGCATCACGTGTTTTGTTCTGGTGATGTGTGAGAAGATTCTGACACAATCCTGTTGCTGTCCAGCCAAGCTGATGAAGGCCATGACATATGATGGGTTCTTGATGTACCTGGGCTCATCTGACGGCTCCATCTTCAACCCACAACGGCGGGGTATCTTCCAAGACATGAGCCAGCCGCTGTGTCATTACTTCATCTCTTCCTCTCACAACACATATCTCATGGAGGACCAACTCAGAGGACAAAGCAGTGTGGAGGGATACATCAGGTAGCACAGCTGGGGCAAAGTAAGATGGTGGATTGTGGTAAAACTGATGAAATATTGATGCTAAACTGTTTTTTTATTTTTTATTTTTTACCGCAAAGGGTACATAAGAGAGACCCTTTTAGAGAGTAGGATAGACTTTAGCAGACTTAATCGAATTGAATTTTGAAAGCAAAGCTTTCTTTACATTTTTACTTGTGATTTTTTTTCATCAGTCAATCAGAACAAGTCTGAACACACATCAATTATTATCTGTACTTACCATTTAATACTTAAATGTATGTTCTTTAATACAAAGTAACAAACACACACTGATAAAATTTTGGCACCCAGAAGAAATGGTCACATTTATACACAATGCGGTCAATGAGCAGACCAGTGATGGTTATGTAAATGATTCAATTTGCAAGGAGGTAGTCTGATGTTGTAACTACTGTGTATGTGAGGGCACCCACACATGTCACAAAGGTTTTGCTACGTTTTAGCCCAGGTAAAACCATAAAAAAGGAAAATGGTTATACTGTTCAAGAAACATGTCAGAATCCCATGACATCTTTACGTATGCATGCTATCCGAACATTGGACTACTACAATTTCCCAGGTTGATATTAACGCCAAAGCAGAGATTAATGTGTTTGAAGTGGTACAGTAATCGAGAGGTATAAATCTTGGTTTTATATTAATAATTACCATAAGCATATAAAGTGGCACCAAAAAGAGACCAAGTCCTGCCAATGGTGTGGAGATATGGGGACCCGTTGGGTCTGACTTTAGGTAGTTATTCATGGGACCCAGACCACACAGTACATTGACATCCTACATTTGCATGTTTTACCTTTCTTGAGACAGGATTCTAGCACAGTATTTCAACCAGACAACATCTGATCACACATAAAATGTATGTCTATGAACTGCCTGCATCATACTGAGGTCATATCTCATGGCCATCCAGTTCCCCAATCATTCCCTAGTAAACATGATTGGGGCTTAGACTTGGACTTCGACCAAATGATGGATCTCGTAGGGTCAGTTACAAAAGGTTTCAGGCCCCCTTGGTGCAAAAAAAAAAAAAAACACAGTTGTTTGACTATGTTTTGCACAAATCTACACTTGTATCCATGTCCAAGAGAGTACCATTTCCTACTGACATGGGACTGTCAGTGTACGCATACTGCCACCTGCCAAACAGAATTTTATTTCTGTTGTAATGGGACAACAAAGAAGCACATTTCTATGTTTCTTCATGCCAAAAACTTGTTCATTATTTATAAAAACGGCTGGTTTCACCACAGTGCTTGGGTTTCAGCCTTCATCTTGTCATCATCATATCTGACTCAGTCAGTCACATGACTAGTTCCAGCCAACAAGTATAAACAACGTTGTCACTTAGTGGACCAATTATTAACACAAGAATCATGTTTGCATAGTTATCATTAATATACTTTAATAATGTTCTGCCAAGAAATTACAATTTAATTTACCATGTCTGTTAAGTGACTGGAAGTGCAAAACAAGGTGCAGGTAACCAGTAGGATCGCATGAGGCGCCACAGAGACTGGAGAGTAGCTTGGCTGATCAACAGATGAGGGACATATCCAAGAACATTTAAGGAAGTGAATGGGCTGGTGGCACAATGAAAAAAAAACTGGTAACTGAAACCCACAAGAAACTTACCTACAAATAATAATGAGCACAGATGGAAAAAAATAACACCAAATTCCTAAAATTATGACATCATTTCAGTCTTTTCACCTGAGTGCTTTACTCGTTTTTGCAATTTCCCCAACACTGCATTTTCAGAGCAGATAGACTGTCATGGTTTGACATGCTCCATTAAGCTTATCTAGGAAAATAGGATTTCCTGTGACCTTGTCTAAAATTTAGCCTCCATCATCGTATTCTCGATACGAACAAATAAAATGAATGCCAATGTTAAACGTTGTTAAGAGATTAAGCTTGTTCCATTGATGCAATACTTGGATTAATAAAAAAAAGGGTGAAAGACAGATTTGTCGTTATCGCACAGGGCTCTGAATCGTGGCTGCCGATGTGTAGAAGTGGACTGCTGGGATGGTGCCAATGGAGAGCCCATTGTCTATCATGGACATACGTTCACCTCAAAGATACTCTTTAAGGATGTGGTCATTGCAGTGGGAAAGTATGCCTTCAAGGTAGCTCCGTCTATACTGTTTTTGTCTTTGATGCATAATTTTAGTGGAGTTACCTGAAACATAATGCTTCAGTGAAAAGTCAATCTTTTTCTGTTACTCAAGTTGAAACTCACTACATTTTTGTTCGGGCTACAAGATTCAGTCCTCATTAGTGAGACTTCTAGATTTAGGTTTGTTAAACTGTACAATGATATCCAAGATATGTTCTGAAAGAAGTGTGCTGTGAATCAGTTGGGGTTCAACAGAAGGTTCTAACCTTGTGATTTCTTGTTTGTCCACCTGCTATTCTTTCAGTCAGACAGGCAAATCTCATAACTGGACAGTAGTCGGTATATTATTCATTCATTCAACCTTTACTTAGGCAGGTTAATCCCATTGAGCCTCAAGAACTCATTTACAAGAGAGACCTGGCTACAAACAAAGAATGATGACAACAGCAACAGTAGATTTTCCTTGGACAATCAACAATAGACAATCATAAGAGGCATACAGATTTTTTTGACAAGTTAAAACAAAGATGTCAAAGTAGCAAGACAGATAGATTATAAGGCAAATGTAGAAAATCAAAAACAGGAACATGTCTGCATTGGTTCTTGCCAGGATTCCGACAGATTCTTAAAGCCATAAAATGGCCAATTAAAAATTAGGTTAAAGTCTTACTGAAACGTGGAAAGATTTAGACACAAACAAGAATTATGAATTAAAGAGGTGTAAAAAACAAAAATCACCAAGACGGTTTCAGATCGTAAAAATTATGTCAACACGACGCTAGTCTTCCTTTGAAAACCAATCTTGGTTTTGCAACAAACGCCAATAAATAGACATCTATGGGTATTTTTCAAGTTGTGATCAATTTCCTGTATTGGTTGGCACTGTTTCAGAGAGGGGGCCAAAGTTTGCTGTTTGTTGAAAAGCCAACAATTTCTTGTTTCACTGAAGGACTACGCAAACAACCAGATCTGATAATACGCGATACAATCTTGAAGTACAGAGAAAATGATAACACAAAAGAAAACAGCCTTGTTGACATGGAATATACACAAACTTGCAGTAAACAGAAACACATTCAGCTCATCAGAGACACAGTGTGACATGCACCCACCTCCTCTGCCAAGTTCATCAGATTTCGAATTTTCCAGGAAGGAGGTCGTTATGCAGTTCAGGAGGAAACATGGACTCGTGCCCGGCATACCTCCGAGGACGCCGAAACAAACAGGGCTATCCTGTGACTCTGAGCCCTCCCTCGACCCCCTCCAGAGGGACGGAGAGAGACGGTAAACATCTGTAGGCAGAGGGCCTGGGTGAACCATCTCAGTAAGACTGATGGCAGATTGCACATCTTTCACGCCATGCCACCATCTTCATACCATGCAGGCTGAGATAAATCATGTTGACATGATCTAAAGTGTCACCACTGGATCCAAAATGAGACTGCTGAAACCGCACAGTGGAGATCTTTTGTGCTTCAGCAGCAGCATAAACTGACCTTCAGCACTTTCCCATGAGTCTGAAGATACGTTAATCATGTCAGAACCCTCCTTGGAGCCTGGATGGATTGGGTACCGCTGCCTTTTTCTTGATGAAAACTGCAATAATGGTGCTCCATACTGTAAAAATCGCATTTTGAAGGCACCCGTTTTAAACCTCATGACACATGAAAGAGAAGTTTATCCCATCCATCCATCATCTTTACCTGCTTCTTCCTTTTCAGGTTGCAGGGGTCACTGGTGCCCACGTCCAGCCATCATTGTGCGAGAGGTGACGTACATCCTGGACAGGTCTACAGTCCGTCACAGGGACACAGAGACAAACAAGACACAACCATTCAATCTCTCACTCACACCTAGAGACGATTTAGAGTTACCAATCAGCCTAACATACACGTTTTTGGTCTGGGAGGAAACCGGAGAACCCGGAAAAAACCCACTTATGCGTGGAGAGGACATCCCTACCAACTTTTTTCAGAGGAACTCGGTTCAAAAAGTGGTCTTTATGGGCAGCAGAATATTCATCCCATCATCACTGAGATGTGACATATTGATGCTCTGAATAACTGAAGGATAAGAGTTAGAATATATTTTAGTCTTGTACATAAACACCAGTTTAGGGAGTACTTCTGACCCACGTAAAACCTGGTTTATAATCCAAGAGAAGTGCTGAAATTTTGTCTTTATGTTGTCTTGTGTGACAAAAAATTAGGTCGTTCTCTTCTTGCTTTCTCCATTGAGACGCCATCTCGTGCTTGGTCCCATTAGAGCTCGTTTCTTGCAGGGTATAGGCCAAGTACTGTGTGATTGGAGGCAGGTTTGTTTATGAAAAGTGGCTGCAGTACTCTATTTCTGGACAAAGCTGTAAAGTACATCCATCTTTGCAAATGTTCCAGCTAAACCTTTATAGTAAAAAGAAACTCATGGAAGGCTGTGCTGACCAGGAAGGAGTGCACATCCGCTGGGAAGCACAGGTCCAGCACCCTTGACTCAAACGGTGGCGGTCTATACATGACAAATTTGCCGAATAGCAACGCTCAGTTAGAGATACCAGGTATTCCTCCTCCAACATCACCTGAAAATAGTCATCCACTTTACCATGTTTGTTTAGGCGTGGCACGTGCTACAGTGGGAGGACTTAACAAAAGTTCTCCCCTAGAGTATAAACTGTCCATATGGAAAAGATCGTCTCACAATCACGTCAGCAAGGTTCGATGTCTCACGTCTTATGAAGTTTCAGGGCTTTAGGCAGTCGTTCGATGGGTCAGGAAGATCAGCACTGCTTCGTCATCACACACCTGACAGATGCATCATGTGATCCTTTCACTAACCTGACACCTGTGACATCCCTGTATATTTAAACTTCTACACAAAGCTTCAAATCATTACAACAGTAACATTTTTAGTCAACGGTTTCTTTTTTACCAAGGTTGACCAGAAAAAGGGAGGGGGTTGATTCTTAAATACTGCACGAGTCAAAAGTAATTGAACTCTCCTGGCTCGGTCTGACTGACCTTTTAAAAGTCATTATGGAGGTTAATTACAGCGAGGAAAGCCACAAACGCTGGACTCACAACCAGCTCTTTGGAGGTGAAGGTGCGGCCAAACTTAATTAGACCTGACCACTCAAGGTTTTTCATTCGTAAACTTAAAAAAAAAATATATATATATACATTGCACTGGGCAATACTTGAAAGTAAATGCCAAACAGTCTGAATTTGAAGGGAAAAAAAAAAACCTTCAGAAATGTGAACCCAAAGACCAAAAGTGGAGTTAAGAAAGGTTAATGCTTTTTATATCGGTTTTTGAGGCAAGTGAAAACAAAATGCAGAGCAAATACTGAAATTGATGAGTATTTATTATTTTAAAAAAGTTGCCTTTATCATTAAAATAAAACGTGCGCTAGTCTCGCTTCCTTTACAAGTCAAAAAACATTCAGAAGCAAACGGGCCTTTTACAATCAGGTGAACCAAACTTTTAATTCCATTTAAAGGTTCTGCTTCGATAACGTGCACCTGCGGGAGTAAGGCAGTATAAAAATAAAAACAATAAAACATTCACACAAAAGTCATTGCCGTGATCTGACAGAATGCACCGTTCTCCACGACATTTAAGGTTTTCACATTCCTTAGTGATGCGAGCTCGTACCGTCAGACCAGCATCGCAGCTAGACCCCGCGTGGCGTCTCCTGACCAAGCCCAGGTGTGCTTACTGCTCAACATTCAATGCACCTGGGAACGCAGACGCATCTTAAAGTGGCTAGTGGCTTTAACAGAGGTGTACCCACAGGAAGTCCCGCTCAAACATGAGGAACAGTCTTACATTCATTTGCAAAAGAAAAAAAAAATTAAAATTGTGCTTGAGCAACAATTGCCCTTGAATTGAGCCTTCAACAAACAGGATGATCAAAAATGACTTTTAGAGACAATCAAGCCAAATTCTGAAACAATGAGCTCATTTACAGGTTTCACTTCACTTCCCGAGCCAACAGGCTAACAGCTGAACTTTAGTACAAAAACACAGGAGATAATGTGGCACCGCTTGGGCGCCATGTTTAGGCTTAAGTGCATCAGCCCACAGGTAGCGCGTCAACACTCCTCTACCACGGTGGGAGGAGTACAGTTTCTTCTTGACCAGTCTATAGCCTGAACTCAGTTTCACTACATGTCTGAACGCCGGCGTGAAGCAGGAGCCCATAAACAGGAAGTCCCGCAAGCTGGGCCACGCCGTGCTGTCCTGCTTGAACACCAGCCTGAGCTCGAACGTGGGCACCACCGAGGAGTTGTAGGCGATGCGCTCCAGCTGCTTCCAGCCCTTTTCCTGCTCCAGGCGGACGTAGATGACGCAGCCGCGCAGGCCGCAGGGCTCGCAGGACGCCAGCCGCAGGACTTCCCGGCGACCCGCCGCATCAGCTTCTCCAGTACCAGCACGGAGAAGCAGTGCAGCGTCATCTTCTTGGCCCGCGACAGGCAGTTCTCAAACATCTTGGCCAGCTGGTGGCACGTTCTGTCCTCCGTTACGTCTGCGGCCATCTGTGGCTCGGCCAAGCAGCAATCCCAGAAATCCAACTCTTTATCGATGCACACCTGCTCATATCTCCTTTCAACCGGACCTTCTGTGCTTTTCGTCTTCATTTTGTTCGTGGCGACCATGATGGCTGTTTTTCTGGGCTGCTTTTGGACAAAAGCTGCGAGAAAAATCCCCAAAGTCAAATCAATGCCCCGCAGCACGACTCCTTAAACTTTAACAACTCACTTCTGCAGCTAACTGATGCTATTTTTAACCACGCAGGTAACCCTCGCGGTGAAACTCCTCGAAATAATAAATTACTCACCTTGAAAGCGAAGTGTAGACGAGACGTGATTTAGTTCACATGAATAAAGGTGAACCTGGCGGCTACTTTCCTCCTGAACACTCGTTGTTTGTCAAAAAAACAGTCTACGACAAGCAAACTTCTGAATAATCTTTATACCTTCTTCCACACAGCTGCGCACTCATTTCAACCAATCAGAGCGCGGCTTTGGTCGCGGAGCCTTTCAATGCTCGTTTCTGATTGGCTGAGATAAGTCCTCGAGCTGAATAATCCACCAATCAGGTTTGTGGAACGCGTCGGCGTTGCTATGTGGCAGAGGTGACCCGTTAGCGTTAGCTGTCAGTTTTCACTTAAAATTGGCTGATTTGTTAGACTTTTTTTTTTCTTTTAAAGAACAAATGGTTCATTAGACTTTATATGATGTATTTATAGGATTTTTTTGTTTATTTACTTAATATCCACATCAGAAAGTGTTGACAAGATAATTTTATTTATGAAGCACATTTAAAACAGCAGCTGATACTAAAGTGCTTAACAATTAAAATCAATGGACGTAGTTTAATGAAAAAATATATAACCGAAAATTAATTAAAAGCATCAAACCGAAAATACTTGCTTTTATAGGCAACAACAACAAAACGTACTCTGCATGTGTTGGGTATGATGCTCAACTACCACACTAGATTTTAGCTCGCTATGTGTAAATTTGATGGAGTTATACCCATTTTTGTATAGTGTAATATCAATTATTTGTGGCGTCTTAAACTGGCTTGACACCAACAATTAAAAATCTGTGAAAGTCCATCCAGTGATTATTTTCTGAAAGTTTTATTACTTTGTAAAATTCATCCACTGGTTCATGAGATATTTTGCTAACAGACAAATATGATAATGATAAAGTTCTCGCCCTTGGAGTAAATGTTGTGAATGACTCTCAGCTACTCTTGGCTACTACTACATAAAGCTTTAGCACAATATTATTTGTTAATATTCTCTGTTGCCATGTTTATTTGGCAGATAAAACATTTGGTTCATCGGCAGTCAACCTCTTATCATACACAAACCCAGTTGAAATTTTCTTGCTGTAACTGGATCCGGCTCCGTTCCACCTGGCATCTCTGGCTAAGGAGTGATGAAACCCAGAGGGCTCGCTGGAGTGGGTTTCCCTCAGTCACATGGGGAGAACCACACGGAGAAGAAGAAAAAGGTCACGTTTTTTTAACCGGAGTCGCTGCCTCTGTGGGTTCAGACAAGTCCGGCGTAAAGCACCGGACGAGGTAGGGTTCCACTGTGCAAATATTCTAATGCACATACTTACATCTGCAAGGAAAATCATTTCAAAGTATTTTGTTTGAAACAGTGACAAATGCTGACAACCACACTCATCATGAGAGAGCAGATAATATTTCTGTTGGTTGTGCTCACCTTCCTTTCAGGACCTCCCAGATCACTCACCCGTTGACTGTGAAATAAAAACTTGAGGGGATGTTTTCAACGTCAGGTTGTAGCTAAAATGGAAAGAAAATAGAGACAAATTAACTACAAAACAGGGGTGTCCAAAGTGCGGTCCACGGGCCATTTGCGGCCCTCTGAGTGATTTTTTTTTTGCAGCCCGAAACTGCAATAATTAAAGAAGAATTAAAGAAGATGAATACCTTTTGCATAATTTAAGGGTCTTTTTATATTAAAAGTCCTCTTAAAATGTGCCATGTTGAGTATAATGTGTTTTTGTCGTCAGTAAACCGCATTACTTGTTTTTAATGCAGTTTCATGGTAAAAAGGACCAAAAACATGAATCAGCTTTTACCAAAAACATTGACTTTTGCGTACACATTCATAAACGGCTAATTATAGTGAAAAAGACTGCTCGTTTATCTAACAAGGTTAAGTCAGACCCTCTGGACTGATTCTTCTTGTTGAAACGTTTTGTCCTTTATCCAAAAGACCTCCTCAGTTTGAGGTGCTACAATAAACTCAGTCTTATGAATAGCACCTTTGCAAAATGGATCAACCAGTTTGCTGATGACAGTAAAAACTGTGACCTGCAGATAGACTGCAGAGTCCTGGACTGATGATGTTGCTCTAGCACAGAAAAGCCACATCATCAGGTCAGCGGTCACTCTTTCAGGGATGAAGATGTGCCCATCCTTCATAGAGAGGAATGTTGGTTTGAGAGAGGAGTAAAGGCGGCCATCTTTGTGAAAAGAAACCATCCATTGTCAAACAGGGACGGAGGCCTCCATGTATAACTCAGCCCTTTGTGAATAGCAAGCAGCCATCAGGACACTTAACGATCGGTCGTTACGCTGATGGTCCTCCTTTTTCATGTGAACAGCTAGTTTTGACTGTCTCCAGCAAACTGATTGATCCACCATGAGAATGTGCCATTTATAAGACTGAATTTATTCCAGCTCCTCAGATGGAAGAAGTATTTTGGATAAAAGACGAAACATTTCAAGAAGAAGAAGCTGTCCAGAGGACCTGACTTAACCTTGTTAGATTCATCTAACTGGACTGTCCCCAATGCATGCTCAATAATCCAGGTAGAAAAATCTGTTAAGTCAGGTCATCTGGACAGATTCTTCTTTGCTGAAACAATTAGTCTTTTCTCCAAATGACTTCAGTCTGAAACCCTGCAAGAACACTCAGTCTTATAAATAGCTCCTTGTCATAGAGGACCAACCAGTTTGCTGCTGACAGCCAGAAATAGCTGTTCACATGCAAAAGGAGGACCATCGGCCTAACAATAGATCATTAGAGTCCCAGCAATAGGTCGTTAGTGCCCTGATGGCCACTTGCCATTCAGCCATAAGAGGCTGCATGATGCTCCAATAACAGTATAGTATTGTGAGAGGGTGGAAGATGAACACGGAGGCCACCGCCCCTGTTTAATGATGGACATGTTCTTTTTATTTCATTCAACCTTTATTTATACAGGCTAGTCTCATTGAGCCATGAAGACTCATCTACAAGAGAGACCTGTTCCAGACAGAACATGAAAAGTACAATAACAGTAAACAATAACAATAAAATACAGTAAAAATCCAGTTAAAATATGAGTACTGTAGTCTATAAAACAATAAATCATTGTGCCATAAAACAGGGTGAAATATTAAAACAAGAACATATTTGCTTTGATTTTTCTATTGACATTATCAAATGTTTGAAACCCCTTAAAAAAATCAAGGTGGACCACTTCAGTTCCTGTTGCAAGGTGTTCCAGGTTGCAGGAGCTGAGTAGGAAAAGGCCTTTTTGCTAAGCTCGGTCCACACTGAGAGGACTCTGCAGGTAATGGACTGAGAGCGCATGCTGTAACTGCACTGACCACATGACATGTGGGAGGAGATGGCAGCAGACCAAGGAGGGATTTATAGATGAAAATTAACCAGTGTGAGAGCCTGCGTGTAGATAATGATGACCAACTGACCAAGGAATAGAGTGTAGTGATGGGTACAGTAGTTACAGTTATGAATCTTAGCACGCCATGGTAGACAGCATCCAATATATGCAAGGAGCTGGCAGGGGCATTCATGTAAATACTGTAATGTCTCCATAGTCAATGGCTGGTAGGCAGGTAGCGGTTACAAGGCGTTTTCTGGCATTCAGAGGTAAGCAAGATCTATTTCTGAAAAAGAAACCCAGTTTTAATTTCAGTTTCTCTATCAAGTTTTTGATATGTCGTTTAAAAGAGAGATGCACATTGACTAAAATTCCCAAGTAGTATTCATAAGAATCTACAAACTCAACAGGAACATCATGCATGGATGAGACAGGAGGAAGAGTTGCTGGCACTGACTTTCTGTTGGAAAACAACATCCCTTTGGTTTTGTCAGCATTTAGCACCAGCTTGAGATGGAATAAGTCTGACCAAATTATGTCAAATGCAGACTGTAGAAATTGGAAAACCTTGGCAACTGTGTTAGCTCGGCAATAACAGTGTCATCGGCAAAGAGATGCAAAGATGCGTCAGAAATGTTTTGACCTACATTATTTATATAAATTGTAAAAAGAGTGGAACCTAAAACTGAGCCTTGTGGCACACCATTGGCGACCGTTAGGTAGCTATATGAAATACCATTTTGTGGAGCACATTGCCTCTGACCTGAGAGAAAGTTTGAGAACCAGCCAACAGTGTTCTCTGAGAAACTAATGTCTGAGAGCTTGTGGAATAAGATGTCAGGTGGTGCTACAGTATCAAAGGCTTTGGACAGGTCTAAGTAAAGTGCAGCACAGTAATCTTTAGCATCCAAAGCTTCAACAACATCCTTAAAAACCTATAGCGAAACAGTAATTGTGCTGTGTTGTTTCCTGAAGCCAGATTGGATGGAAGATAAGAGTTCAAGTATTTCTTGACTTGAGTACTGTATTTATCAGTTTTTCTAAAACCTTAGCTAAAATAGAGTTTGGAGATTGGTTGATAATTGTTCAATATGGTGGCGTCTCCTCAATAATGGCAGCACAAAAACTGTTTTCCAAGCATCTGGGACAGTATTATGTTGTATAGACAGATAAAAAAAAAATTATGACACTGGTTCTGCTTTAAATTATGTAGCTGAACTTAAGAAGTAATGAGGGAGGTCACCAGGGCCTGAAGATTTATCCAAATATTTTAACAGTTTAGTAACCTCACTGACAGAGAATGGTGAAAAAGAGAATGTATGGTTTACTGAGGTCTGACTTGTTGGTGGAGTGGGTGATTTACCTTTAGAAACTGTGTCAAACAAGGAACTGGAGGCAACAAAATGTTTGTTGAAACAATTTAGTATCTCATGCTTATCTGACAGGAGCAGAGTCAACAAATAATTGTGATGGCAGATCAGATGAGTGAGTGCTGCCATCAATATACATGTGTTTAATATTTTTCCAGAAGCTCTTAGAATGGTTTAGATTTTTGGTGGTCTGAGATAAATAGTAGTTCTGTTTTGCTACCTTACAGCGATTCCGTAAGGGAAAAAAATTGCAACAATGGGTGTCCGAACCGGTCAGTCCTGCTGTTGCCCAAAGCTGTTTCCTCCTGTGCAAGAGGTCAGCTAGTTCAGAAGTAAACTAGAGGCTATCCCTGCCGACTCTGAACTGGCAAAGTGGAGCATGTTTATTTACAAAATGAATGAAACTATCATGAAAATAGTTTCAAACAAGAGTCACATCATCAATTGTGATGCCAGTCAAAGTGGAACAGATCCCAAAGAAAGGCTTGTTCACAAAAATGTTCCATATTCCGTTTTAGAATCATTCTAGGTTTAAAACGAGGCATTTTTGTGAGAGCCTATGTGTAGATAATGACCAGCTGGCCAATGAATATGGAGTGCAGTGATGGGTACGGTAGTTACAGCCAGTTATGAACCTTAGCGCGCCATGGTAGAAGGTAAACACCTATAAGAAGTTGGTAAGGGCATTCATGTAAATAATGTCACCATAATCAATGGCTTGCATGAAAGTGGCAGCTACAAGGCATTTCCTGGCATTCAGCGTTAAACAAGATCTATTTCTGAAAAAGAAACCCAGTTTCAATTTCATTTTATTGATCAAGTTTTCAATATGTGGCTTAGTGCATCAATTAAAATACACAAGATGTTGTTCACAATGTTATTCAAATTTAATAGCAATAAAAAAACAGACACACAAACACGCACACAGGCAACAACATTAACATGTACTGTCACCTTTGGGGAACTAAAAGCCTAACCTAAAATGTAAATCTGACTCAAGGAACAAACATAATTACCTATTTAAAACTGTTTGGAATATGTAAAGCATTGTTCTTGTTAAAGAAGTAAAAAATATTTTAGTAACCTTGATGACTACAGCAGTCAAACTGTGATGTCAATGAGAACATAATGTAGAGTCAGTGGTAGTGATGACAGTGACACTTTACTTCACATCTCTTGATTCTTATTTCTTCATCATTATTCAGATTTTAAAGTTTAACTTTGTTTGCATAACAAAACAAAAAGGATAACCTGTGCATGTGGGACTGAATTTGTCTAAAGAACAGTGATTGGTTGTGAAATCCCAATTTGGCTGATACGTAGTCTAAAATAGGTTGTGCCTTCTTAGCAGAAACTGCAATAAAGAGCAGATTATCCATCAGAGGAACGAGCTAAAATATTCTAACAATGATGACTAATGTTTCTGTGATTTCAGTGATTTTTCTTTCAGGTCTAAATGAAACAAAGGCTCTAAGATCAACTATTTTCTTTTTCACTTTAATGTGTTACTGCTTAATAATTCTGGTAAATGTGTTTCTTATTTTGATGATAATCTTGGACAATACTCTCCATGAACCAATGTACACTTTGCTGTGTGCTGTTTGCATGAACAGTCTTTATGGAACAGTGTGTTTTTACCCTAAGTTTCTGTGGGATCTGCTCTCTCCTGTTCATGTCATCTCTTACTCAGGTTGCCTTTTTCAGGCTCATGTGGTTTTCTCTTTTGGCTGCTGTGAGTTGTCATTGCTTGCTCTCATGGCCTATGACAGATATCTGGCTATATGTCATCCGCTTAAGTATCACACTGTCATGTCAAAGCAGAGAGCCATAAAGTTAATGTGCTTTTTTTGGTTAACACCTGTTTGCATTGTTTCTGTGAGTACTTTTTTAACATCTAGGCTGAAGTTATGCAGCTCATCTATAAACAGACTCTTCTGTGCAAACTGGAGCATTGTAGCCTTGGCTTGTTTTCCAAATGAAACTTTTATTAATGGGATAGTTGTATATTTTGTATTAACAGTTTATGTACTCCATGGTCTCTTTATTGTTTGGTCATACATATGCATTGTTAAAAGATGTGCCAAATCCATCGAGAACAGGGCAAAATTCATGCAAACATGTGTCCCACATTTAGTCTCCTTGATGACTTTTTTTATAACCACAATGATTGACATTGCTTTTGTCCGTGTCGTTTCTCAAGATATGCCAACCTCAATTCAAAACTTTGCTACAATAGACTATCTCATTTTTCCTCCAATTATAAATCCACTCATTTATGGGTTCAAATTGACGAAAGTTCAGAACAGAATTCTCAGGTTATTTTCTTCTGAAAATAAATAACTTGACGTTTAAATTCTGAGAACATACAGTCTTTCATATATACATTAATTTTTGTCTTGCAGATTCATTGATGTCAGTTTACATGGTTTATGAACATATAAGAGGTACATTTATGAAATTCTTTGGACCAGTATAGAATGGGCTGCTCATGAACTTAATGCTGTTTCAGCTTATAGCTAAATTTGTACTTTTGGCTTCAATAATGTTTTCATTTATTCTGAAAAGCTTTGTTCACTGATATCAAACTCATGTCATTAAATTATGGAAGATTAGAGCAGACTTGGCTGCTAATATAAATGATTTAGTTATACTGAGACCTCTATTGTGTCTATATATTTTCTAAAGAAGAAAAAATACAATTTTTTGTTTGTTCTTTTTTTTTTTTTTTTTTGTTATTTAGTGATTTCTTTATTTTATTTCAAAACATCCAGCTTCATTATTTATTATCAACAGCATGACACTTTGAGATTCTCATGTTTGGTGGAGGATCAGAACCCAAATGCAAAAACCAAACTCAAAAAACTTAATGGTAATATAAATAAACTAACATGACAATAAACCCACTGAGAAAAAAAAAAAGTAAAAATATTAAATCAAGAAAAAACTGGCAAAAATATAAATTAAAAAACCACACTGGGACACAAAAACAATCAATGTGAAAAAGAGTTTGGTTGGACAGCCTGGAGTCCGTCCAGAGTGGAGCAACAGTTCTGGCAGATGGTGAGTAAGAGTCGTCCCTATGGACCATCTTGGAGGCCTGCAAGTGAGATGAGTCCTTCTGGACCTACTCAGAGGCGGGCGAGTGAGAGGTGTCCTCCTGGACCCCCTCAGAAATGATGAGACCACAGAGGCTGCAGCAGGTCTTGAACCAGGTGTGGTTGCAGTGGCAGACAATGAACCAGGTGTGGTTGCAGTGGCAGATGAACGACTAGCTGTTGTATATATCTTAACATATTTTCTAAAGAACTTCCCACACCCCCCCCACCCCACCCCACACACACACACCAATAAAACTGACAGGAAACAAAAACACATCTGGGAAACAACAAAAGTCAACATGAAAAAGAGTTCAATTGGATGGCTGGAGACACTCCAGAGTGGAGAAACAGTTCTGGCAGATGGTAAGTGAGAGGCATCCTCCAGGACCCTCTCGGAGGTTGGTGAGTGAGAGGCGTCCTCCTGGACCCTTTCAGAAATAATGAGACCACAGAGGCTGCAGCAGGCGATGAACCAGAGATGCCTGCAGAGGCAGACAATGAACCAGAGGTGGCCTACATGTCAGGAGGCACTACAGCAGCAGACGTATCAGGAGGCACTACAGCAGCAGTACCAACAAAGATTATAGCAAGCCATGAGACTGCAGCTGCAGAACATTCAGAAGCTACCACAGCTTGAGGCTTGGAGCTCACCAGAGGTTTGGCATTTACCATAGGCTTGGGGCTCGACAGAAGCATGAGGTTTTGGAAAGTAGCGACTGCTGGACCAGAGGCAGATGGACAGTCATAGTCGACACCCGCTGAGACAGAGGTGGGTCGTTATCCTTGACACACACTGAAGCACACAAAGATGGGTTGTCGTCTTCAACACCCACTGAGACAAAGGAAGGAGTGTTATTACCCCCCTCAGAGGCAGGAGGCAGAGGTGTCCACCTAGACCAGGGGTGCTCATTAGGTCGATCGCGATCTACCGGTCGATCGCGGACGCAGCACTGGTAGATCACAGCGTGACATTAAAAAATTGTCAGCCCATCAAACATCCCGTCACTTGATTGACATACAG
>JAVCKU010000088.1:11102522-11113295 GCA_032273985.1 Hypsolebias coamazonicus
TTGCATTTTGGGAGCAATAATGAAGGGCTAATGAAGGGCTAATGGCCTACAAGGGATGCTAGCGACGCCATCCTCCTTCGTAAAGTACTGTATTCCTCCGCCGCTGCACCGTGTAACTGTATTCTTCCGCCGCTGCACCGCCGCGTTACGACATTTAACGTCATAAAACCGACGTAACCGCGTAACTTGAATAAGGGAGATGCGTTCATAACCTCGAAACATTGTAAGACGAGACCGTCGTAACCTGAGGACTACCTAATCTTTTGTCAGTCATATGGCAAAAACTAAAAGATCCACTATCACCTGAGCCTTGTAGAATAACATTTCCAGGAGGGCAAGTCGGGCACAGATCTGTCCTTGAATATCTGTCCTCACCACTTTCCAGGATGAAGCAAACAGCTCATGTTTTAGATCAGGGTTCACACCTGTTGCATGGTGTCCAGTGGTCCATGTCACGTTTATGATGTTTTTCCGACTGTTCGAGAATGGTCGTTGCTATGTTGGAAACCAGTGTTCTGCTTGATGCTAAGCTTCAAAGAAATTTTAATCTTCTTCACCTTCTTTAGGCTTTTCCCTCTTCAGGGGTTGCCACAGTGATTCATCCTCCTCCATATCACTATGTCCGCTTTGATGAACTTGCACTATAGTTTTGACAAAAGTGTTTTTCTGTCAGATGTCCTTCCTGACACAAATGGTGAATGGATTGTACTTATGTAGCCTTTCTATCTTATCAAGACACTCAAAATGTCTTACACTACATTCTGTGCCCTCATTTACCCATTCATACAGCACTCTACCAGATCTTTACAAAGACTAATCAGTGCTTTATCACATTCATACACCGATGGGACACACATCGGAGGCGATAAGGGGTTCACTGTTTTGCCTAGGGACACTTCAGCATGTGACTGCTAGTGGATTCCAACTCTTGCATCGGAGGACGACTGCTCTAACCACTCAGCCACAGCCGCCCACCTCAGCACAACCCTTAACATATACCGGTACCCAGGCTTGGCACAAGAGATGCAACAGCTTGGCAGGTTTGCCTAGTGGCTGGTTTCTCAAAGAAGAATTAATGTTGGTGCCAAATTCTCCAAAGAACTTCAGATTGCTAGAAATGGGAAGGGTTGAATACTCTTCAGTAAGCTTCTAGAGATGTCTGTCAAAAAGTACCTGAATGGTCATATAGCACAGAGTGTAGAGAATGGGGAAAAGTCTTCATCTTGGCGAGGTATAACATCTGTAGTGGAAGTACTGGCATTGTTTTTTTGGAGTCAACTGTCTGCCTGTTAGCAAAATACTTTATGGATCAGACATGTTTCAATAAAACTTATCAGCAGGTAAATAGCTATATACTGTACATCTGAACAACTCGATTCATGGTGGTCACCAGAGCTAATCAAACTTAGCCCACACAAAAATGGCTATAACCAGGGCTTAATTTGTAAACTGATCGATGCCGGAACGCAAATAGCATCAACTTCTCAAAGGCAGCCATGCCAAAGTGGTTCAAAACAAAAAAGTAGTTCAGTTTTGTCTAGTGGTTCCTCAGAGTGAAATCCTTTGGATGAAAGACGAAACGTTTCAACAAAAAAAGAACCCTGTCCAGAGGACCTGACTCAACTCTGTTGAATTTTTTAACCTGGATTATTGAGCATGAACGTTGATAAATAGTGGAATCCAACCCCATTTGTGTGTGTGTGGGGTGTGTGTGTGTTAATATCTACTGTATTGTTTGTGTTTTCTAAGGCTAGTTGGCTGTGGTGGCCATCTTAAGCTCAACTAACTCCGAAAGGGATTCAACTGTAGATGTACATTCCATGGTTATTTTCTCAAAACTTCTTTAAAATCTGTCTGGTGGTTTGTGAGATATTTTAGTAACAGACAAAAATTGACACCAATAGTTAATGCCAAAATTTCAAGTAAAGATTTTGTACGAGGAGCACTGAGTATGTGTTGGAATGAGTCACCAAATTCAAATGTAATATCTGTACAGTAAAACTGACTGAATTTTAGTCTATTTTATGTAAGGTAATGTCAGTTAGCTGTGGTGGCCATCTTAAATTGAGCGGACTCCTATTTATTTAAGGTAGTCATTGCAATGTCATGAACACTGTTCTAAATTGACAAAATAAACTTTTTTCTCATGTCGATGGTTAATGTGTCCTTAAATTAATAACATGTAAATGACTGCCACATAGCACATGTGTTAGCTATAAAAACAGCCAAAGTGGCTGAAAATGCATCAACAATTACAGCATCCATGAAAGAGCCGCTTGGGTTGGAGAAGTCCAACAATGTTGATGTGTTGGCACACAGGCAGATTTGTCGAGTAAACTATGAAGACAATAGTGCTTTGTTTATAATAAGCAAGTAGTGTACTCACAATTCAGAACTGCATGTCAAATATAGCTGCAAAATGCATATATCTGGAAAACTACGGGAATTTTTTTTTTTCAAATGGCACCATATGGTATTTTCATTCATTCAACCTTCATTTATACAGGTTAGTCTCATTGAGCCTCAGGACAACCATTTTGACCCCCGTCACAGAGTAAAAAAGGGGAATTGGAAATACCCCCTTTTCACATTTCTGTACATATGTCTGTCCACTTGTTCATCCAACCACCTATCTGTCTGTTCAGTCATCCATGAATGTTGTGAGTGTGATAACTTGGAAAACTAAGTGAGGTCCCCTCTTCCATTTTTGTGTGTGGCTCCATGTAAGAAAGTTTCCTTTCAAAAACTGGGTTGCCACTTCAAGACCCAAGATGGCCACCGCCATATGCCTTTAAATGATTGGGGCCAGTGAGGTGATTGAAGATTAATCTATGGTTGCCAAGGCCACCAATGGCCACCTTCTGAATCCATCGTTGCAAATGGTATTGGCTAAAATTGCTTCCTCTGCTCACCAGGATCCGTCACCCTTCGCTGGCTGAGACAAGACAACAAAAAACACCTGTTCTTATACACAGTGTAACTCCTACCCACTTTATCTTGCGTGAAAAACATTATAGTTTACTTGCATTCCATGTTCAATTCCAGTCCAGAAAAAGACTCATCTCGTGAACTACAAATATTCACTATCCAAATTCTTTAGCAACGGGTTGTACCGCTTATTCACATCTGATTTCATAGTTTACGAGTACCTTTAATTATACAAAGTACCTGAAACTAACCTTAGCACCAACTGCCATGTCAAAACTCAAGTGCACATTATTCTACGTTATATACAAAGAAAGAAAATTGTGAAAGAGCTTAATAATGGTAGAGATAGGGAACAAGACTGCTTTTTACATCCAGTGCTTATGCGTTGAAGAGCTGAAGAGGCTTGGTGGTCTAGACAGTGTCAAGGTGATGTAATCAGCTGCCATGAATCATTAAATCATACTGCACAGGTCAGTGGGACCCTTGACTCAGTCAAGGCCTGGATTTCCATTTTAATTTTCTGCTCAGGGGAGTTGATGTATGCAGAGACACAGTGAGTAGCCCGACTCTATGCTTTCATCTAACCATTAATAAACGACAATGACCTTTTCTATCTGAGTCTATGCAAGAGGCTCTTAGTCGAGCAGACTCATTGAGCGTGTGTAGTACATTGGACACTGGACATGTCCCAGCCAGCCAAAGGAAATATCAGTTCTTTTCTACACAGCAAGCCTGTGAGATTACTTACAAGATAAAATTGTACTTATATAGCACCTTTCTCTTATCAACATACTCAAAGTGCTTTACACTACGATCTGTGCCCTCATTTACCTACTCAAACAGCACTCTACTAAATCTATACAAGAATAATGAGTGCTTTATCACGTTCATACACCAATAAGACACATACAGGAGGCTATGAGGGGTTCAGTCTTGCCCAGGGACACTTTGGCATGTGACTGCTGGTGGAATCGAACTCCCAACTCTTGCATTGGACGACTGCTACAACCACTCAGCCACAGCCGCCCTGGTGGAATTTAAGGGTGAATTCTGCATCTACAGGGCTGTCACCAGTGGTTTCTATCAGTAAAAATTTATTTTCTACATGTTTACATTTTGTTCATGTATTCATTTTTAAGTTTTCGTCGAAGGTCAGGTCATGAAGGCAGTAAGTCAAGGAGAGAAAGCCAGAACTTGATGCTGCAAAACAGTATTTGACCCCATATGTCTTTCTTGTTTTTGCAATTTTTGTCACATTTAAATACTTCACAAGTCTGATAAAAGATAAACTGATTAAATACAAAAAAACAGTTTTTAAATTATGATTTCATTTAAGGAATAAAGCTATCGAAGCTAACCTGGCCTTAAAAATAAATAAAAAAATCCATCCATCCATTACCTTAACCAGCTTCTTCCTTTTCAGGTCACTGGTGCTATCCTTTTTGAATATTTGGTATTGATTTGATTGACAATAAATAAAGCTCTGTTCAAGTCTTAATTGTTGATTTTGTTGTTTTTATTAAAAACACATAACTTGAAAACATCCCTTCAGACATATTAACACCAACATCAACTTCCTGTTGAGGTTGGGTTGGTCTCGGGGGCAGCAGCTTTGTTAATGAGCAGCTCACTTGTGCTACACTGTGGACAAAACAAATGAATGTTCTTTATTCAAGATGATTGATAACAAGATGATTGCACAAATCAGGACTCTTAACAGAGACACCAGGAATAATGTGTTTAAATTTAAGTTAAAATGACACATAGTTTATGCACAAGCTTTATATTTTCATGTTATTTTGTACCTGCTGTGCCATTTACTCAAACATATTAACATTACACACTTAGAAGTATTGGTTTCATTTTTTTATATACACAATGTTTATTCTACATGAATCTGTTATTATGGAATCATGCTATTTATTTGTATTCATGTTTTTTATTTTATTTCTTCATTTCAGTCTAATACCAGAATTTGTACATGACTTTATTTTTGTCTATATAAAATAAATTATTAAATACTGAATGTTCTCATCAGTTTATTACTACTTAAAAGGTCTTTTAAGGAGGATTACAACACTAGAACATACACTAGTGTATGTTATAACACTAGTCTGAAGAACTTTTAACATGAAAGTAATTAATTATTTAGTGTAATAAAATCAATAAGAAAGTCTTGTCTTCTACTTAAAATTTCCATTTGGGGTTATTTTTTGCATTTGAAACTGAAGCAGGATAAGATAAAACAGTTTGAAAATAGATAGAGATTTTTTTTTTATTAATTAAATCTCTTTCACTCTCGTGCAGGTCTGTAAGTCCATCTTTTGTCCAGTATGGTGACTCATAAGCAATCACTGTGTGAGAGGCGGAGGACACCATGGACAGGTCCATCACAGTCCATCACAGGGACACATTGAGACAAACATCCATTTACTCTCTCATTAACACCTAGGGACAATTTAGAGTTACCACTCAGCCTAACAACATTCATGTTTTTGGTCTATGGGAGGAAACAGGAGTATCCAGAGAAAACCCACACATGCACCAAGAGAACATGCAAACCCCACCCAGAAAGGCCCCCGGCTAGGATTTGATCCTGCAACCTTTTTAATGAGAGGCAGCAACTCTACCAACTTCACCACAGTGCCGCCCATTAAAAAAAATCCACTATTCACAATTTTTTCTGTTGTTGGGAAATCTGAAATCAGTGTGTCTAGATCAGTGGTTCTCAACCGTGGTCCCTGAGGAACACCGTCCTGCATGTTTCAGTTGTTTCCTGCTCCAACATGCCTGATTCAGTGATTTAATTGCGGTACTTCCATAAGTTCTGCAGAAGTCTGTTTATCACCCATTCACTCAAATCAGGGGCCTCAAAGCAGAACAAGTAAAGCATGCAGGATGGCACTCCTCAAGGACTTGGGTTGGGAAGCACTGGTCTAGATAAACCCAGGTCTGATTACAGATATGATGAATTTTTTTTAAGATAGAATAGAGCCATTATCCACAAATGAAGCAAGCCAATAACAGTGGTGAATCTTCTTACCGAAGTTACTCCAAAAAAGTGTCAACAACTCAACCCAGAGGTCCCAACCCAGAACAGCACCTACAGTACTGCACGCCTCATTTCACTCAGTCAAGTTCAGTCTTTGGTGAGTAAGAAAAGACAAAGAGCAAACATGGCATCCAAAAATGACGTTTGGCGATTTACCAAAAAGCTTCTCGATGATCCCTAAGATTTCTGAAGAATTAATCTGTGGATTGACAAAGTGCAACTTGTTGGAAGTTGTGCATCCACTGACATTCATTCATTCAACCTTTATTTAAACAGATAAGTCACATTGAGCCTCAAAGACTCATTTACAAGTGCAATCTGACAACAAAAACGGTGATGGTGGTATGATGGTCTGGGACCGAGACAGCCTGCTGTCTTTGATGGAACCATACATTCTGCTTTCTACCAGAAAATCCTGAAGGAGAATGTTGGGCCATCGAACAATGATTTGAAGCACAACAGCTAAAATCCTTCAAAGACTGTGAGGACACAACCAGGTAGTGTGTCCAGGTCCAAGGGCATTAACCTGATGCTTTAGTTTAAACCATTTAAAGAAATATACTCTCAAGGATCCCTTAAACATTCACAATTGTGGGTCTTTTTGTTTTTTATTTTAGAGCTAGTAACTAAATTGTGAATAGGACAGTAACTACTCAACTGGTTAAATCTTCTCCTCATCTTTAAATACATACATATTTATTTAAAAATATATGCACATACAATGCCTTGCAAAATTGTCACTTTCTGTTCTGTTGTTCTTTCAGTTGTTTATTTTTGTATAAATCACAGACATGCCTCAAAACTATAATTTTTCTAGGCAAGAAACAATAAATAATGTAAGTGTTGTAGTCAGTTGCTTTTATTAGTTCAAGTAGAGGATCAAAATATGGAATCACTCGTTTTCTTCTGTGAGATTGTCACTTAAAATATTGGTACTGTTTGTCACTAACCCTGTCTGTTTGTTAGCAAAATATCACATAAGCCAGTGAATAGATTTTCATCTAACTCAGATTTTTTTTTAAAAGTCAACCCAGTAAAACTTTAGTGTACACAAAAATGGCAGGAACTCAGTGTCCCATATGAGAAAACTTGGTGTAGCTGAGAGTCATTCCCAACACATTCTACAAGTGCTAACTGATTAAGAAAATCATGTTTGAAAGAGTCAAACATACACACAAAGTAAAAGATTAACTTTATTACAGTAGACTTTGAAATGTATTTCTCATTGTAACCAAGAGTGAGTCACAAACGTTATGTTGTCGCCATCTTGTGTTCTTGTAGCTTAAACGCAGTAAACAGCCTCTTGTGAGCTGATTGGTTAAAGTCAGCACGCAAGTGATTACGTCACCACGCAAACTTTTGAATCCCGGAAAAGGCGGAATTGAGATTTCAAACCAACAACAGGTACAGTATGTGTTGTTTTTCTAGTATTTTTCTTAACAAAGGGTGTTTCATTTGAACTGAACAAGAAGTGAAACGAGTTTAATCTTTACTGGTAACAGAGCCTCGTTTGCTACAGAAGCTAATGTTAACCCAGTTGAAGTTATATCATGTTTCGTTACGTTTTATTCTCTATGAAATGAAAACCGAACATTTTTGTGAACCGAATTTACCAGAACAACACCAGCGTTCAAAATCCGTGTGCTTTTTCCTCAGTTTTTTTATTGCACGCTGTTGCTAAAAGCCAATCGATTTAATTCGACGGATTTTTAACGGAGTTCAACGTAAAGTTCGTCTATCGTCAGAAACTGGGAATTTGAAGCATGCATCAGGTGAGTCATGATCCTCTGCTGGTGTTTGAAAGGGAGGGGGTCCAGGTGGATCAGCTTTCATCCATTGTAGAGCTAGATCTCCTCTCAGCTGTCATACAATCAGGCTTTAACAAGATATCAGAAGAAAACCAGCTAAACTGTGTTCAGTAGCAGATATTGTTTGAAGTATGGATACCAGAACAGGTCATTTTCCACTCTTAAAGAACAAAACCTACGTTTATCTTTGGACCTGCAAGCAGTTTCAGGTAAAGCTAAAATAATTCTCAGCAGATTTGATGTAAAAACTGACACTTTTCTGTTCCTTGGTGCAGATGGAGCAGGTGGAGTGGAATGAGGTGAACAAACTTCTGCAGCATCATGGCTTTAAGCCGGTGTTTTTTGCAGACCCCGTGGAGAATAAGAGCCTCACAGGTGAGGAAACGGATCAAATTTCTCTGCAGAATTTAGTTTCATACTGTAGCTGCAGTCAGAAGTTTACATCCGCTCATCGTGGATATGAATGTCATTAATTCTGGGCTTTGAATGGTTGATTTCTGTTTCTGTGGTGGCCTTATTATACAACATACAGCTCGAATGAGTGTGCATAAGTGTGAATTTAAATCAGGAGTGGCAGCTTATTTTCCTAAAGGGTCACATGCGAAACTAGGATTGTTGTGGAGGGTTTATCAACAAGCTAAACTCAAGTCTATCAAATAGAATTTCCTGTAAATATGATTTATATTTGTAGCTGATATTGCAACGTGGGAATGCCAGTCCTTTTTGAACCAGTCATTTAAAAGTTTACTTATTGAATGTACGGTAATTATTCCATGTTTCGGAAAAAAAATATGAGAAAAATTTGCAGATTTTAGCAGCAATTTAAACACCAGCATTAAAAAAAAAATAGTTTTTTCTTTTAATGTATTTCTTTAACTCAATGATAAGAAAAAAAAAATCATTTTTTGTTGGGCTTGAAGATATGCACAGCTGAATTCAGCAAATAACTCCTAAATACCTCACAAACTGCATTAGTTCAGAGACTTGGCAGTGCTATAGTGAATGTCAACTCACCTTCAAAATAAAAGCACTGCAAAGCCGCTTTCAAAGTAGAAACAGAGATTTTGAATTTGCTAGGTGAATTATCTTTTTTTTTGGCTGTGTAGCTAATGAACTGAGTGCGGTTCACCAGCTGTAAAATGCCGACGTGTGACTTACAGGTAAATCTTTTCTTTAGTGGTGCTGAAAGTTTGAGAAAGTCTTAATTTGACAGGGCCTAATATCTTTTTATTAATTATCACAGTTGACTGCAGCTGGTGCTTTTACTTTGTTAGTGTGCATTTGACAGTCCACATTAACTTGAGCAATACGCAGAATATTAGGAAAGTTCGGTGAGCTCGGTGAAAATCTAGGAAGAACAGAGAAACGGTTCAGGAACAATCTACCAAGTGTCAAGCGTGTTGGTGGTAGCATCATGATAAGGTTCTGGCGCATTGCATAAAGTAGATAACACAATGAAGTCGTCAACTTCACCTTAAGTCAGAGGTGTCAAACTAATTTCCACCGAGGGCCACATCAGCATAATGGTTGCCCTCAAAGGGCCAGATGTAAATGTAAACCAGTATAAATGTAGATAAATTTTACTAAATGTAATGTAAAATAAATGCAACTACTCCTCAATGTTAAATAACTATTTTTTACATATTCAACTTACAAATATTACATGTATTTGCAAAGATGTAGACAAATATGTCTGCTGTTATAACATAAGACCTTTTTAATTTGCCAGGTTATGAAACCCACATTACTCCATAAACCAGTTATCAAACTTTCCAAGTGAATAAGGAAAACTAACATGACATTAACTTTGTTCAAAACTTTTGTCATAGTTAAGAGGGACAGAGTAACGGTCCAACCAGCAATTGTGAGCTGTAAGAGCTGCATGTGTGACAGGTATAGCATTTTACAAAAAAACAAATGGCTGCACACAGCCTCGCAAGAGTCATACATCAACTAATGTGAAATGGTATTATTATAGAAAACATGCATAAACACATAAACTAATTTAACATAATATAATAAAATGGCATTTAATAAGTATAATAAACTCAAAATGACAGCATTAGGGTTGAAAGCTCACTTTGGCATACTTAGCTCCGTGTTTGGTGTCAAAATGCCGACGGCGCACCTGAATATATGCCACACCCACTAAATTTAAAAAGAAAAAAATGTGTCCATATATAGGCCGCACTTGTCTATAAGCCGTAGGTGTCCACGTTATAACATGAGATATTTACACAGAAAGATTTTTTGAAGATTTTAATTAAATACTGTATGTACCTGTAATGTGCACAAATATGTACAGTATTTTTTTTCTGAACAGTGCCTATAACACAGCTGGTTTAAAAAAATAAAATAAAAACATAAATTAGCCGCAGCATTGTATAAGCCGTGGTGTTCAAATCGTGTGACAAAAGTAGCAGTTTATAGTCTGGAAATTACGTTAAATTTTCCACTTTGCTATTCATGCCTGTGCCCAGACGTCAACCTTATACAGTTTGTAAACTGTTTTATTAATGTAATTCGGTGAATTAATTTGTCAAAAAGATATTTCAAATTTAGAGCATTGTATATAAATCCTTATTTTCTGGCACTGACTAATGGAAATATTTGTTGTTGTGTCTGTGATGTCCATGTGTCTTTAGATTTGGTCCTTTTAGACAAGAAGTCAGCTGGTGAGTTAAGGACAACTCTGAGGACAATGCTGATGGACTCTGAGAGGAGACAGGCTCTGATCCAGGAGCTTGTTATGTCCAACAACCATCTCAAGTACGTCTTTTCATTCAATTTTCATCCATCCATTATCTTTACCCGCTTCTTCCTTTTTGGGTCACTGGTGCCCATGTCCAGCAGCCACTTTGTGAGAGGCGGGGGACACCTTGGACAGGTCTCCAGTCTATCACAGGGACACATAGCGACAAACGAGACAAACAACCATTCACTCTCACTCACACCTAGAGACAATTTAGAGTTACAATCAGCTTA
>JAVCKU010000088.1:11227166-11239124 GCA_032273985.1 Hypsolebias coamazonicus
GTTTCGCCCTGCATCCAAAGGGCTTCATCAGATGGAGGGCGAAACGTCTCAGCACAAAAAAGAAACCGTTCAGAGGACCTGACTGAACATAGTTGGGTTCATACCTGGATTATCAAGCATGTACTTTGGTGTTTATTGATAAAGCTCTTTAAAACAACCACAGCTGCAACAAATTTCTGTACATGTAAAATCAAGAACATTTACAACACAAAAGAATAAGCAGTAGGTTTGGTCTATTTGGTTTGTTTGTCATATGCGGGTCAACAATGCAATGAAATGCTGAGGAGAAGAAGAACCGTCTCGACTCACCAAAAAACAGCAACAAGAAACACCAAAGCAGGCAGCAAAAATACAAAAAGGCACCAAAAGTGAGATCAATAAAAATAAAGTCCTGAAAGTTGTGAGGTGGACCTCCATGGATCAAACTTGTTAGTCCAGAACATCCCAGAAGCTGGATTTGACTGAAATTTCCACGCCTGCACCTGCTCTTTGAGCTCCTCAAACAGTTCTTGAAGTGTTCTTGCAGCCTGGAGGAGACCATCAAGAGAGGCTGGGTCCATGAAGGTCAGCAGAATGTTCTGCTCAGTTTTATGGGTCAAAGGAACATTCAGATGCAGTACTTCAGTCTGTTTTCATGTTCTTCCCATAATGCACCTGGTCTCATGTCCACCTGGACCTGACAGTCCACGTCCCTGCAAGTCTTTGAGCAGCTTCGTCACTTTTGTTGTTTTTATGGAACTTCACTTTGAAAAGAGCAAACTATGTTTTCCACCTGACATCATTTGAATTTTATTTCTGTTTGTTTTGAACTTTGCTTGTTTTCAGAGTCTGTCTCATAAATCCCATCAATGTTTAACATCCCATAATGACCCTGTGAAGCTTCCTTTCTGCTGTGTTGCAGTAAAAACACCTTGGAGATGGCAGTGTGATGTCTTAAAGGAGCTCCAAGCTGTTGACAGCGTTTTCTTTCATCAGTATTTGGTGTCAAAGCGTTGATTGGTGCAGTCTGACTTCATGTGTTGATCTTTTCATCCCTGCAGGTAGACTCAGCCCCTCCTTCTGACAATGACCTCACCTCCATCACAACCTCCCACCACCCTAGACTCCATGTCCATCTCCTCCCTCCTGTCAGGGGACCTGGACGATGAAGAAGGACAGGAGGAGGAAGGACTGGGAGACCTGGAGGTGAACCCATATGACGGCCTGCCCTTCTCCTCTCTGTACTACGCCCTCCTGGAGGAGAGGCAGCAGCTTCCTGTGTGGAGCCTCCGGCAGAACCTGCTGGAACATCTGGAGAGCCACAGCATGGTTCTGATCAGTGCACCCAGCGGGTCGGGCAAAAGCACCCAGGTAACCGGGAAGTGAACAGGAAGTAACTCTTTCCAGAAAACAAAATCCTGAAACGTAGATCCATTCGCTGACACTGCAGAAACAGAAACTCACTGCTGGATGAGACGAATCAGCCCGCAGGTCAGTGAAGGTTCTGTAACCATAAACGAAGAACCAGAAATAACCAAATGGTGCTTAGGATCCATATTTGAAAGCTAAACTCATCACAAGCTTTTAATATTTTTAAAATACAAGTTTTAATTGTTCACTGAACAAAACGAAGCATTTCTTCTATCAAACAGGTTAACGATTAGGACCAGGATAAGATCAGGAATGAGATCATCAGAGGTACAGCACACAATGAACAACTGGGAGATAAAGTTAGAGAGACCAGACTGAGATGGTGTGGATTTGTCCAGAGGAGGGACATTGGTTTGGACATGTCCACAGGAGGGACAGTGGGTATATTGGTAGAAGGATGTTAGAAATGCAGCTGCAGGAAAAAGACAAAGAGGAGATGTATGGATGCAGTTAGAGAGGACATGGAGGTAGTTGGAATGAGGACAGGATGCACAGGACAGAGGTGGTGGAGGATGACTCGCTGTGAAGACCCCTGAAGAGGGAAAAGCTGACAGAAGAAAAAAAAACAGGTTAACAGTATCATTAATAAAAGACCAGTTTATTTTCATTAAGCTGTGTTTTTAAGTGCATACAGCAGTCCTGCATTTATCGCGGGGGATCCGTACCCTGAAGCCCCACGATAAGTGAAAAACTGCAAAGTAGTAATAGTATAAACCTTTCCCACACTCTTGCAATATTCTAAACAATGTTTCTAAACTCTAGATGCTCTAAAAGGCACAGCATATCATGATTTCAGCTCCCTGCCTTGGCTGCTCTTTACCACCTGCAAGCACTCTTGGCCACGTCCACTTCTCCACTCTGCACGAGAACAGCTGCAGCAGGAAGCTTATCCTGCAGTGTGGGCTGCACAGAGGTGCAGGAGGTGCTAAATAATTTAAAGTAATGTATTTTTAATAAAAATATCATGCCGATCGTACGGCTCTTCCATCCATCAGCCAGTTGTCTGTCATTTCCAATCTTATTTTGAAAAACCGCGATAGAGCAAGTCCGCGATAAACAAATTGCAAAGTAGCGAGGGACTACTGTAAACCAACAGATTTCAGTTTCTGTCAGCTGTTTTTAAGCGTGATGAGCTGCTTGCCACCATCTGCTCAAACATGAACGTTCATTCATCTGGAAAGGCTTCACAGAAACTCTTCTTCTTTTCCTTTTCTTTACTAACATCAGCTGACTGCTAAACTCTGACCTTTGACCTTCTAACTGTGCCTTGGATTGTAAAAGTCAGAGCTCATTAAGATTTGACTGAAACCTCAAAGTTCAACTTGTGAAAACTTCAAACACATCAGTCTGAAAGTTTTGTCCTTATTCTTATTTTTAATCTACATTTTAAACCAGAATGTGCTTTTTAAAGCAGTCCTTGTAAACATCTGATATAATTTAAACACGAGGCGTTCACGAACACACCTAGTGTCTGATCTGGTGAAAGCTTTTAATAAATATTTACTCAGGATTCATTTCATCCATCATCTTCATTTGTTCATTTAACCTGCAGAACAGGAAATGATCTCTTAGAGCGAACAGTTTCTGTTCTTCAAATCTGATGGAGAAAAATCTGAAAAACTGACACCAGGAGTACAGAAGCTAAAAGAACAGAATGCTACATACAAATTCCAAAATGTGAACCAAAGTTTTTGAAGGAATTGAAAACATATATGTGTATTTCTACCAGAAAATGTTTTTAAAAAATGTTCAAAAGTATTAAAAAAGACGAAGAGCCACAGAAGAGATCTCCTGAATCAGTCGAACGTCCTGACAGATGAACAACTAAAATGCTGTATCTCCTGGTCTTAGTCCTGATACATGAACATTTTTTTCAGATTCAGATTTCCTCTGTTTTAGAACTGTCAATGTTCTCCTGGTTCTCATGCAGGTTCCTCAGTGGTGCACAGAGTTCGCCCTGTCCTTTGAGTTCTCCCACGGTCTGGTCTGCTGCTCTCAGCCACACTCTGCAGCGGCGGTGAGTCTGGCTCTCCGAGTGGCCGATGAGATGGACCTGAGTCTGGGCCTGGAGGTGGGCTACAGGGTGTCTCATGATGACAGCTGCACACCTGACACCTTACTCAGGTAACGAGGGGATGGGTTCAGGGAACCGGATGTGGAACATGTTAGCTTCAGGCAGAGGTTAATTTGAACCGGATCCTGCTGGAGCAAGATCCGGGAACTCTCATTTTGACGGGGTGTGTCCCGGCAACTGTTTGCTCAGATCCGGCAACTCAAATCTCCACCCCTAAAAGTCCAACGTCATCACACATTTTTATTTTCATTATTTATTAAAAATACAACAAGGGAAGACGTTGCCCACTCTGTGGAGTGGATGTTCCAGCTGCAGCACGTGCACCAGCTCACTCACCATCTCCTGCCCAGGCTGGAATGAGAAGGAGAGGAGCCTCTGGAGGTGGCAGGGGGTGAGGACGGAGGGACAGATGGTCACATTTACGCACAAAGGTGTTGCAGTGAAGTCCTTCTCTCCTCCTCCTCTCCAAACATTCCCTCCACCGGCATTGCACTGAAAAACATCCCTTCTCCCCATCCTTCAAACCCCCTGATCACTTAAGTTAACTTATGGGCGGCTGTGGCTGAGTGGTTAGAACAGTCATCCTCCACTGCAAGAGTTGGGCGTTTGATTCCACTAGCAGTCACATGCCGAAGTGTCTCTGGGCAAGACACTGAACCCCTCATTGCCTCCGATGTGTGTCCCATCGGTGTATGACTGTGATAAAGCAATGATTAGTCTCTTTAGAATGATTTGTTCAATTAGCTTTGTAGATATATAATAGAGTGTTGTATGAATGGGTAAATGAAAGCACAGATTCTGTTGTAAAGAGCTTTGAATATCTTGATCATATAGACAGGTACTAAATAAGTACAGACCATTTACCATTTAAGCAGGGTGTGGTGGGGGGTTCCACCTCTCATGATGCTGCTGAAGTGATCCATTCAACAAGAGAAAAAATTGATTATTCAACAGAATAAACAAGAAAATATATTTCATGTTCAAGGGTGAAAAACAGCTTCAGTGTCTGTTAGAGCACAATTCTGTTTAAACACAGCGTCTGTTAGAGCACAGTGTTTTTAGAGCACAGTGTTTTTAGAGCACAGTGTTTTTAGAGCACAGTGTGTGTTAGAAACAGTGTGTGTTAGAAACAGTGTGCGTTAGAAACAGTGTGCTTTAGAAACAGTGTGCGTTAGAAACAGTGTGCTTGAGAAACAGTGTGCGTTAGAAACAGTGTGTGTTAGAAACAGTGTGCTTGAGAAACAGTGTGTGTTAGAAACAGTGTGTGTTAGAAACAGTGTGTTAGAAACAGTGTGTGTTAGAAACAGTGTACGTTAGAAACAGTGTGCGTTAGAAACAGTGTGCGTTAGAAACAGTGTGCGTTAGAAACAGTGTGCGTTAGAAACAGTGTGTGTTAGATCAGTGTCTGTTAGAGCACAGTGTCTGTTAGAGCACAGTGTCTGTTTGCGCACAATGTCTGTTAGAGTACCATGTCTTTTAGAACACAATGTGTGTTAGAGCACAGTGTCTGTTAGAGTACCGTGTCTTTTAGAACACAATGTGTGTTAGAACACAGTGTCTGTTAGAGCAGTGTATGTTAAAGCACAGTGTGTGTTAGAGCAGTGTGTCTTAGAAACAGTGTGTGTTAGAGTAGTGTCTGTTAGAGCACAGTGTCTGTTAGAGCACAGTGTCTGTTAGAGTACCATGTCTTTTAGAACACAATGTATGTTAGAGCACAGTGTGTATTAGAGCAGTGTGTGTTAGAAACAGTGTGTGTTAGAACACAGTCTGTTAGAGCACAGTGTGTGTTAGAGCAGTGTGTGTTAGAGCAGTGTGTGTTAGAACACAGTGTGTGTTAGAAACAGTGTGTGTTAGAACACAGTGTGTGTTAGAACTGTGTGTGTTAGAACACAGTGTGTGTTAGATACAGTGTGTGTTAGAAACAGTGTCTGTTATAAACAGTGTGTGTCAGAACACAGTGTGTGTTAGAGCAGTGTGTGTTAGAACGCAGCGTGTGTTAGAAACAGTGTGTGTTTGAAACAGTGTCTGTTAGAAACAGTGTGTGTTAGAACACAGTGTGTGTTAGAACACAATGTCTTTTAGCGCAGTATCTGAGACGTGGACGGCATATCCCAGACGGATGAAGCGTCTTTATGCAAGACATTCAGCAGCGCGCCCTGCGGACAGTGCAGGTTACACACAGAAACCTGCAGAAACTGCTGATGTGTCTGAACTACTACATTTCAGACATAATAAATAAAAAATTCTTACTGTAAAAAAGTTACCTAAAAGTACAACGTGAGAAATGTTTGATGTGTATTAGTACATCACGTTTCAAAACAACTGCGCTATTTGTCAAAATAACAGCAATGAAATTGTTGAAAAGACAGTCCAATTATTTTCAATAAATAAATGAAAGGATGGATTATTCTTAGCTGGACAACCGAAAATTGAAGCCTTCAGGTACGTTAAAAGTTGCCGCTTGGAGTTTGGAGCAGGAGCAACAATGAGCAGGACTGAATTTAGCGGAGAAGAGTTCAGGTCAGAACTGTGAAGTTGGGGTTGGGACACCTGACTGAATCAGAGCTGTTCTATTCTCTTACAACCTGCTGTTGCTCTCCAAAATAGTAATTTAATCAAGTGTTTACAAATGTAGGTAAATGTAGATGTCTGTCAATCCATTAAAATACACTAAAATGTAGGAAATGCCTCTGTTATTCAGGCATCAGTCAGTTTACAAATTAAGCCCTGGCTTCAGGAGATCCCATCTGGAAGCAGGAGCTCATTTTATTTACCTGACATGACAGAACCAGAACCAGAGGAGAAACCATCTAAAGCACTCGACACCACAGCAAAGGAGGAACGATGAGTTCTGGTGAAACTCTGGAGGTATGAAGACCTGCCTGTTGGTTTCTAATCAGCTGTATGGAAAAGTTTCAGGAGGGCGTACAGGAGGTGGTTACTACGGAAGCCAAATGGGCCATAAATTATATAAATTATGCACTTTATAAACACCTGTACAGCAAGAAGTTTGTGCATTTATTCACTAACTTTGATGTCAACTACCTGTATTGTTTCCCCAGCTAGCTGAGAAACAAGTTTTTTTTAACTTAATGTTTTTAGGATTTTTTTTTCCTTTTTATCTTGCAACACTGTAAACAAACGTTTGTTATTATTTGTACTTTTTAAATAAAAAGAGGTTCCTGTCATTAATGAAGTTTATTCATCCACATGTACTGTATTCTAAATAAACCCACAAGCAGAACATGGAAGTAGAGGCAGAGACAAAAAGAGCACCCTCTGGTACCCGACTGCAGAATAAGATTAGGTCCATTTTCTTAAATAAAACATTAAAATAACATTAAACACATTAACATTAAAATAAATGGACTGTACTTGTATAGCACCCTTCTATCTTATCAAGATACTCAAAGCGCTACAACACAATGTGTGTCCTCATTTACTCGTTCATACAGCACTCTACTAGATTTGAACAAAGATTAATCAGTACTTTATCACATTCATACACTGATGGGACACATATCGGAGGCAATGAGGGGTTCAGTCTCTTGCCCAGGGACACTTTGACAGCTGACTGCTGGTGGAATTGAACCCCCAACGCTTGCATCAGAGGACGACTGTTCTAATCACTCTGCCACAGCCGTCCCGGCTGTGACCTAAAAATACACTTAAAATAAAAAAATAGGTGTTGGAACTCGTTTATTCATGTAGTACTTGATGAAACGCTTCTAATGATTTGAATGTTTTTGAGGGGGTGGGCGAGGCTTAAAGCATGACTTCCTGAGTCCAAAAATACAACATGGCTACGCCCACAAACCAAACATTATGACTGAACTTGTGAACAATAAAAGTAGACAGAAACACTTCAGCCATCATTAACCCTTCTGCTGTCCTAGGGTTAAAATGACCCAAACAGTCTGTGTGGCTCATTTTGACCCTAGAACAGCAGGAGAGTGCATCTGTGGGGAGGAGTTTAATGAACAGTTCAGTTTGCTGTGGCTGTGCCTGTTTGTGGTTGGGTCCAGTCGATGTGTCCTCTCCTGCAGCTGAGACCTTCTCCAGTCTGAGGAGAATCTGGGCTGGACTTTCAGAGGAAGTCCAGGTCCTCCTCCCTCCATCTTGTGCTGCTGCTAAAAACAGCTACAGATGGCAGCACAATGGCTCAGTGGTTACACTGTTGGCTCACATTAAGAAGTTCCTGGGTTCAATGCCCAGTTGGACCTGGGGTCTTTCTGTGTGGAGTTTGCATGTTCTTCTTGTGCTTCCATGGGTTTTCTCCGGGTACTCCAGTTTCCTCCCACAGATCAAAAACATGCAGGTTAGACTGCCTTCAGGCCCAGGCCTCCCTTGCAGAAGAGATCTGTGATCTCAGTGGGGTTTATCTGGTTAAATAAAGGTAAAAAAAAAAAATAAATAAAAGATGGATTTTGTGTGTTCCTGTTAGTCTCAAAACAATCAGATTTCTGTAAAAGTCATCTCAAGTGGTCCTCTCCAGAATGAACCTGCAGCATATTGGACCGTTCATGATGTCACCACTCCATATATGGTCATTCAGCTCCTGTTTAATGTCCTTCGCCCCAAAGGCTCTCAGATTAAATAAAGTGCATTTTAAACCTACAAATGACATCTGTGTTCCATCCTCAGGTTCGTCAGTGATGCCCTCCTGCTGCAGGAAATGATGTCAGGACCCCTGCTGCGTCAGTATGGCGTGGTGATCCTGGACGAGCTTCAGGAGCGCACCGTCTCCACCGACGTCCTGCTGGGCCTGCTCTGTGACGTCTGTAACCAGAGGCCCGATGACTTCCGGGTTGTCCTCCTCGTTCACCCTACGCTTGCCCCTCGCCTCGCTGCCTTCCTCGGACCCTCAGTCCCTCACCTCAGCCTGGACAGCCTCACCGAGCCCCCGGAACGGGTTGACAGAGCAGAGGGCAGGAAGTCCTCAAGTATGGTGGAGATCGTGTACCAGGAGCTGTCAGGGAAGGCACCACTAGCTGCTTCCTGTCACGTGGTTCTGGATGTGCACCGGAGAGGAGAGGAAGGAGACGTGATGGTGTTCCTGTCCGGCGCTCAGGTGAACATTTCTTACTTTAACCACAGGATCAGCTGATGGTTGGAGAGACAAACAGCTTTGCTAAAACAAACGAGGATGAAAAGTCTTCAGTCAGGAGAGCTGTTCAGTCAACAACTGTTAGATGTTCATACAGCCATGTGCTGGTGGAACTCTGAAATCTGAGCAGCATTCTTCAGGTTTCACGTGCGTTTTGTATTTTTAACAATAAAAATTAGGTCCGTCTGTTCTGGTTCTGCTTGAATTCAGTTTCACTTCCTGTTTGTTTGGAACAGGAGAAACAGAGTTCTGTATGATGTCCTGCTGCTCACTTTTCCATTCAAAACTAACAAAAATAAATCATCATCTCATCTGTCTCATAAATATTATATTTTATTGTCATCAGAATTGAACCATCGCACTTTGACCTAAAACTCAGGTCACTTCCTGTTTCCTGTAGGAGATAGATGAGTGTTTGACTCTGCTGGAGAGCGAGTCTGTGGCTCTGAATCCTCAGCTCGGACCTCTCAGGCTCCTCCCACTCCACACCGGACTGGGCAGTCTGACCCAGAGAGTGTATGAGTCGGACCCGCACACTTGTACACCGAAGGAGACTGACGGTTCTGAGGGTCTGGGCATTAAACGGAGGGTGATCCTCACTGATTCTCTGGCCGAGGGTTCGTTCTGCCTGAGAGGAGTTCGTTATGTCATCGACACCGGCCTTCAGCTCAAAGCTGTGAGTACCAGAGTTTGTGCTCAGAGCAAAGCATGATGGGGAAAAAAATCATGTCTTTATGCCTTTAAAAACACAACTTCCTATTTTTGTTGAACAGGTTTACAATCCACAGATCAGAGCGAGCTCCCAGGTCCTGAGGAGGATCAGTAAACACCAGGCTGACATGAGGACCCAGAGGGTCAACAGTCACCTGCCAGGTGGGCCAAGAGCCGGGACCTAAGACCGAGGACCCAGGACCTAAGACCTGAGACCCAGGACCTAAGACCCAGGATCCAAGACCTAGGACCTAAGACACAGGATCAAAGAACAAAGACCCAGGACCTAAGACCTAAAACCCAGGGCCTAAGACCTAAGACACAGGACCCAAGACCTAAGACCTAGAACCTAAAACCCAGGACCCAAGACCCAAAACCTAAGACCTAGGACCAAAGACTCAGGATTGAAGACCCAGGACCAAAGAGTTAGGACCCAAGACCTAAGGCCTAGGACTGAAGACTTTAGACCTAAGGTCTTCGGTCCTGGGTCTTTGGTCTTAGGTCCTGGTTTTTAGTTACTGGGTCTTAGATCTTAGGACCCAGAGACCCAGGCCCTGGACTTAAGACCCAGGACCTTAGACCCAGGACCTTAGACCCAGGCCCTTAGACCCAGGACCTAAAACCCAGGACCTAAAACCCAGGACCTTAGACCCAGGACCCAATGTCAATGTCAATTTATTTCTATAGAACATAAAACAACTAAAGCTGCCCAAAGTGCTTTACAGTTAAGTCAGATTAAAAAGAGTAAAAAATACATCTTGTACCACCCAAAAAACATAAAGCTAACAATAAAATAGAATGCACAACAATAAAAATCTGCTCTGAGTCTCAGGCTCTGCATGGATCAAATTCCAAGGAAAACAGAGGAGTTTTGATAAAAGACTTAAAAGTCTCAACTGTCTTTAAATGATCAGGTAAACTATTCCACAGTTTTGGAGCAGCAACCGCAAAAGCCTGATCCCCTCTATTTTCATTCAACCTTTATTTATACAGGCTAGCCTCATTGAGCCGCCGGGACTCATTTACAAGTGGGACCTGTTTCAGACAGAACATACAAAGTACAGTACAGACAACGATAGCATCAATAAACTACAGTAAAAATTCAGTTAAAACAAGAGTAGTGTACAAAACAACAAATCAGGGTGCCTTAGCACGCCATGATAGACAGCATCCAACATCAGCAAGGAGCTGGCAGGGGCATCCATGTAAATAATGTCACCATAGTCAATGACTGGTAGGAAGGTAGTGGTTACAAGGTGTTTTCTAGCATTCAGAATTAAGCAAGATCTATTTCTGAAAAATAAACCCATTTTTAATTTCAGTATCTTTATCAAGTTTTCGATATGTGGTTTAAAAGAGAGATGTGCATAGACCAAAATTCCCTAGTATTTGTAAGAATCTACAAACAATAGGAATATCATGCATGGATGAGATATGAGGAAGAGTTGCTGGCACCAACTTTCTGTTGGAAAACAACATCCCTTTGGTTTTGTCAGCATTTAACACCAGCTTGAGATGGAATAAGTCTGACTGAATGATGTCAATTGCAGACTGTAGAAGCTCGAAAACCTTGGCAACTGAGTTAGCCCGGCAGTAAACACCAGTGTCATTGGCATAGAGATACAAGGATGCGTCAGGAATGTTTGGACCTACATTATTTATATAATTTGTAAAACGAGTGGGACCTAAAGCTGAGCCTTGTGGCACACCATTGGTGACCGTTAGGTAGCTAGATGAAGTACCGTTATCCATCCTTCCATCCATCCATTCTCTTCCGCTTATCCGGGGTCAGCTCGCGGGGGTAGTAACCTAAGTAGGGAGGCCCAGACTTCCCTCTCCCAAACCACTTGGGCCAGCTCTTCCAGGGGAATCCCAAGGCATTCCCAGGCCAGCCGAGAAACATAATCCCTCCAGCGGGTCCTGGGTCTTCTTCAGTCTCCTCCCGGTGGAATATGCACGGAACACCTCACCACGGAGGCATCCAGGAGGCATCCTAACCAGATGCCCGAGCCACCTCAACTGACTCCTCTTGATGTGGAGAAGCAGCAGCTCTACTCTGAGTCCCTCCCAGATGACCGAGCTTTTCACCCTATCTCTAAGGGAGAGCCCAGACATCCTGTGGAGAAAACTCATTTTGGCCGCCTGTATCCGAGATCTTGTTCTTTCGGTCACAACCCAAAGCTCATGACTATAGATGAGGGTAGGAATGTAGATCGACCGGTAAATTGAGAGCTTCGCCTTTTGACTCAGCTCTTTCTTCACCACGACAGACTGGTACAGCACCCGCTTCACTGCCGATGCTGCACCTATCCGCCTATCAGTCTCATGCTCAATTTTTCCCTCATTTGTGAACTAAACCCCGAGATACTTAAACTCCTCCACTTGGGGCAGGACCTCCTCCCCGACCTGAAGAGGGCACTCTACCCTTTTCCGGCTCAAGACCATGGCCTCGGATTTGGAGGAACTGATCCTCATCCTGTCTACGTCACACTCAGCTGCAAACCGCTCCAGCGAAAGCTGTAGATCACAACCTGATTAAGCCAATAGGACCACATCATCTGCAAAAAAACAGAGAAGCGATCCTAAGGCCACCAAAACGGATCCCCTCAACACCTTGGCTGTGCCTAGAAATTCTGTCCATAAAAGTTATGAACAG
>JAVCKU010000088.1:11313182-11327160 GCA_032273985.1 Hypsolebias coamazonicus
TTTGCGGCGCTGTTTAATGTTTTTAGACTTACATCAAATTCGTGTTAAGAACGGTTTTTAGGTACTGAACCCGTTCGTAAGTTGAGGACTACCTGTATATATATATATATATATATATATATACTGCATATATATTCTGTATACTGTATACTGTATATATAAATGATGTTGAAATTTGTTAAATAAGTTGTTTTATTTTGTAGGTCATGCCGCCTAACTTCCGGTGTCTTCCTCCACCATTGTCTTCAACCTGATTAAACTTCTCGGACTCTGACGTTATGCGCGCGCACCGCAGACACCGCATCCCGTCGTTCAAGGGCGCGTCAAGTCAGAGAGACTGAGAAGACATCGGCGCAATGCACGGCATTGGGAACTTCACAATAAAAGAATCAACTTCCGGGATACTTTAAATTTATTTTTTAATGGTAAAACGTGCATGTCCAGGATTTAAATGTGGAAAAAGGGACTGTCTAATGTAAAATTTAAATATGTGTAAAATACTTTAACACAATAAATACATTTAATGTGTTTAGAGGAGCTTTATTTTGTAATTCAATGCCTTTATTTTGTAATGGTCTCCCAGCAGGATCAGTTTTATGGTGGCTGTCTTGACTGAACAGGCTTGTTAACTTTTTCTTTATTATTCTGCTTTTAAACTTTTTATTTCTTCACTGTTTCACAGTTTAAGTAACTATTCTAACTAAAACACTACAAGGTTTAGTCAGCTAAAAGCTGCCCAGCTGAAATAGCTGAAAAAGCTAAAATCTGAGTTGCTAAAAGGTAAAACGGAGGGCAACAGTTAAGGACGCAGAAAAAAGCTAAAAGGAGTAGAAAAAATGCTAAAAGGAGCACTGCACAAGCTAAAAACTAACACCAATAGCTCAGAGCTAAAAGCAGAACAGTAGCTAAAATCCCAAAACAGATGCTAAAGATGAAAGTAAAGCAGTAGCGACAATTAGCAAACAAGCTAAAATGGAGCAAAAAGTTCAAAATAAAACATTGGTAACTAAACACAAGCAGCATGATAGCTGAAAGCTAAAAGTAGGAATGCTTTAGATAGTAGCAAAATATGCGCTAAAGATAAAATTAACAAAACTATAACTATATGCTAAACTCAACTAAACATATGTAATGCTTAAATAATAGAATATTAGCTTTAAGCAGTAGAATTGTAGCTAGAAGCTAAAGTAACAGAATGTTAGCTGAAACTTCAAAAGAGCAGAATAGTATTTAGAAGCTAAAAGTAGTTGAATGGTAGCTGAAATCTAAAAGAAACAAAATGGTAGCTAGAAGCTAAACGTAGCAGTTAGCTGAATTTTTAAAAGAGCAAAATGATAATTAGAAGCTAAAAGTAGCAGAATGGTGATTGAAAACAAAAAGGAGCTAGCTAGATTATAGCTAGAGGATAAAATTAGCAGAATGTTAGCTGAAATTTAAAAATAGTAGAATGGCAATTAGAAGCTAAAAGTAGCAGAATGGTAGCTAAAATCTTCAGGGAGCGGAATGGTAGCTAGAAGCTAAAAGTAGCAGATTGGTAGCTGAAGTCTTCAAGGAGTGGAATGTTAGCTAGAAGCTAAAAGTAGAATAATAGCTAAGATTTAAAAAGAGCTGAATGGTAGTTAGAAGCTAAAAGTAGCAGAATGGCAGCTGAAATCTTCAAGTAGCTGAATGGTAGCTAAAATCTTCAGAGAGCAGAATGGAAGATTAGCTAGAAGTTAAAAGTAGTAGAATGTTAGCCTAGATTTAAAATGAGCAGAATGATAATTAGAAGCTAAAAGTAGCAGACTGGTAGCTGATGTCTTCAAGGAGCAAAATAGTAGCTAAAAGCTAAAAGTGGCAGTATGGTAGCTAAAATCTTCAAGGAGCAGAATGTAGCTAGAAGCTAAAAGTAGTATAATGTTAGCTGAAGTGTAAAAAGAGCAACACGGTAATTAGAAGCTGAAAGTAGCAGAATGGTAGCTAAAATCTTTAAAGAGCAGAATGATAGCTAAAATCTAAAAGTAGCAGAAAGGTAGCTAAAATCTTCAGGGAGCAGAATAGTAACTAGAAGCTAAAAGTAGCAGAATGGTAGCTAAACTCTTCAGGGAGCAGAATAGTAACTAGAAGCTAAAAGTAGCAGAATGTTAGCCGAGATTTTAAAAGAGCTGAATGGTAATTAAAGTAGCAGATTGGTAGCTGAAATCTTCAAGGAGCAGAATGGTAGCTAGAAGCTAAAAGTAGTAGAATGGTAGCTGAAATCTTCAAGGAGCAGAATGGTAGCTAGAAGCTAAAAGTAGTAGAATGCTAGCCAAGATTTCAAAATAGCTGAATGGTAATTAAAGTAGCAGACTGGTAGCTGAAATCTTCAAGGAGCAGAATGGTAGCTAGAAGTAGCATAATAGTAGCAAAATATAGGCAAAAGATTAATTTGCTGAACAATAACTACAATTTTTAAAATAAATGCGAAAATTATCAAAACAAACTAATAACCAAATTAAGGACGACAGCTAAAAATAGGAAAAAGTAGCTAAAAGCCACAATTTAGCAAACGTTAACTAAATTAATGTGAAACTTCACCTCTAATTCTCCAAATTGAGGACATTTAATTGGATCTAAAACAGGTAGGATATTAACTGTTCATGTTTGGCATGGAACCCTACTTTAAGATGTGAACTACGCGTCTCTTTAACGTCTTCGTCGCTGTAGAGAAAGGACAAGTCTTTGTAAGAGTTAGTTCTCTGAGGTGACCCCTGAAGAAGGGAGCAGCCGAAAGAAGAAGGGGGACGGTGTTATTGGAACGACGGCTTTCCACGGCCAGGTCCTCGAAACTGACGAGGGGCTCCTTCGAGTCCTTTCGGGGGGGGGGCCAACAGTTCAGCTTGTCAAGACGTCACACTCACAACAGTGCAGGCAGGAACGAGCGCCGGCTGAGTCGTCCTAATTAACACCTGCCACTCAAACGCTCTCCATCGCCTAGAAATAATCCAGAGTGGGCGACGGGTTAGAGGCACGAGAAGTTTTATAAATATGCTTTTCCTTTCAGACGCCTATAAACTTTACGGTTATATGCTTTGATGGGATGCTTATCATGTCAATCAGTTTATGAGAAAAGGGGTGGAGCTACAGCTGGTTTACTCTGACCTTGTAAATAACTTTACATGCAATCTTAGGCGGTGGTGTGGAAATAAACGTGACGCGTCAGTGCTCCAAGTCTGTGTCGGGGTAACTCTCGGCTACTACCGCACCAAATTTTGGCTTGATTTCTGTAAAACTGGCCGAGTTATAACCATTTTTGTGCTGGCTAAAGTCGACTGGCTGTGGCGGCCATCTTGAATTGGGGTAGTTTCAAAAGTAGCTGTCAGAATGTAATTAGAAGCTAAAAGTAGCAGAATGGTAGCTGAAGTCTTCAAGGAGCAAAATAGTAGCTAAAAGCTAAAAGTAGCAGTATGTTAGCTAAAATCTTCAAGGAGCAGAATTTAGCTAGAAGCTAAAAGTCGTATAATGTTAGCTGAAATGTAAAAAGAGCAAAATGTTAATTAGAAGCTGAAAGTAGCAGAACGGTAGCTAAAATCTTTAAAGAGCAGAATGATAGCTAGAAGCTAAAAGTTGTAACTGTCCATTCAGCGATTACTTTTTAAAGGTGTCATTAAAATCCATCCAGTGATTCATGAGATATTTTGCTAACAGACAAACAGGGTTAACTCGCAACATTTAATGCTAACATTTGTATAAAGTTCTTACTCAATGAGCAACACTTGAAGTATATGTTGCGATCGACTCTCAGCTACTACCACACCAATTCTTAACTCAATAACTTTACAATCGGCTCGAGTTACAGCCATTTATGTGTTTTCTAAAGTTGCCTAGCGCTGGCGGCCATCTTGAATTGGACTGACTCCAAACGTTAAACGGCTGTAGGTGAACAATCAGTGATTATTTCCTGACAGTTTGATTGAAACCCATCCTGTGGTTCATGAGATATTATGCTAACAGACAATGTTAACTCCAGAAGTTTGGGCAAAAGTTGTAAAAACAGATATTGCACAATCAAATAAGCACTCAGGGTCTAAGATGAGGCTCACCCTCAGCTACTACCGTACCAAATATTAACTCTACATGCTGAGTTGTAGTCAGTTTTTATTAATTTAAGGTTGCTTAGCTGTAGCAGCCATCTTGAACTGGTCTGCCTCTGAAATTTAATTAGTCGGAAATTTGTTCTCGTGACAGGCCTGAGTAACGAGTTTCATTGATAAACAGATCTCATAGACTTTATATTAAGTATACCTGATGGCGTGTTCCCTGACCTGGATGGGACTAGATGTCAGCAGGAGCTATGTTGGATTTTTGGAACCAGGGTCTGCTCACGAGGGATGTTCGGCTTTAAGCCCGGCCGACTCACCTCATACACAATCGTGGTGTCACACGGCCTACTTTTCAAAGCATGAAATAAAAATAAATATTTGAATACAAAGGAGCACGGGTTCATTATAGCAAGCCCTCGTTACGTCGCGGTTCATCTTTTGCAGACTTGCTCTGTTGCCGTTTTTTCAACTTTAATATTACTCACGTGATCGGGATACAGTAAAAAGTTAACAAAACAACAAAAAAAAAACTTTGGACAGGTGCCGCCATTTTGTAGTTTTCTCTCCTACACTATCGCCTGTCGAAAGGACTGCATTACCCAGGAGCCAACACTGCTTGCCATTACTTTTTGCTGAAATGGAGAGAAAGTTTTGATCCGAGCCGAAAAAGTTTGGTCCTTATTCATAGTGACTTCGGCGCTTAGTAGATGGAGAGAGCCGTACGGAACCGACCAGGAATTGGACCAGAACCGGACTTCCAACATCATCGGTCCATCTGAGAGCTGCTTGCTGGCCCATGAGGCTTCTCGAGCGGGGAGGCATCGCTTGGAGGTCCGGTGTTTTCTCCGGAGCTCACCGGGACTATCTTCATCCTGATGTGAACTTGTGTGGTTTTGCTTGTAGTACATAGCTACTGTACAGTAAATCTATGTACGTTGATAAAATTACATAGGTTTAAGAGTTTAGAACATTGCAAGTGTGTGGGAAGGGTTTCTAAACCTTAGAATACATATATGCATACTGAAATAGAGCATTCCTACTTCGTGGATTTTCACATATTTAGTGTGTGTGTGGGGGGTCCAGAATGTAAACATCGTGATAAACGAGAGACTACTGTATTACATAAGAAAAATATTTAAGTTGCTTTTTTTTTTTTTATCAAGGGCAATGACATTTCCGTGAGCAGGCGGGACCTAAAATTTGTAATGGGACCAGGCTACTGGGGCACTCGTCCCCTCCCTGCTTCAACTGTTAAGATTCTTGTCAGATGTCTAGTCTTAATAAATACAACAAGAACTATGTATACGATCGATAAACCCAAACCTTTAATACAAATGATAAACTAAAATTGCAACTCACAACCGGATAAATTACAACCTGATAACCGAATCGGTAAATCATAACCGGATGACTTAAACCCGTAAACTACAGCTCAATAAACCATTCAATCTGGAATCTGCATCAGCTGTTCTTTAACTTGAACGCATCCCCAACAAGTTGCCGCTCTAAACCAGAAACCTTTGGAGACAACTCAATTTCTCCTTTTCGTGGTCCTTCGAGCCGAATACTCCTTGCGAAAAGTCCCCAGCTAAAGCAGGAAGTGATTTTGACATCACACAAGACAATGAAAACTGACAAAAAGTTTACAGTATGAAGTTTATTTAAAACTGTAAATCAGATCATTTATTTATTCATATTGTGTAAAAGCCCAAAGATATGACATTAAATTATTTCAAATTTCTACCTTTATTTGTAAATTTACAAAGAAGTTTTTTTCCAGCATCATATAAAACCTTGTGTTTATCACAAGGACAAGTCAAACCAAGTAGTTGGTATCATCCAACAGATACCCTGCTTTGATTGAGTCAGTGACCCAGGAGTCCCTAACGATCTTAAACTTCTTCGTAAAGCTGCGCCGCAGCGTTCTCATATCCAGAAGTCTCGTCTCCTCCTCGACAATCACGTGGGAAACGCCTTCCTCCAACGTCCGCACCACCGTCCCCCCGTGGTAGCGAACCTCCAGCGCTCGAATGTCCAAACAGGAAGCAGGTATGACGCTTGTCGGATCACTGATGTCGGCAAAAATGTCCACATAAACCGTAAAGGGTCTGAACATGCTTGTGGGGAGGTCTTCCCACCCATAGCGCTCTTCCACCTGTGCCACATTCACCGCCGCCCCCTCTGTGCTGCCGATTCGGCCGAACACCTCGCGCAGCTGCCGTTCGTCCACGTCGGCGAAGTAGCTGTCGCCGTAGGCGTCGTACTCCTTGGCGAAGTGTTCCCTGGTCGATGGAGACATGTGGATCATGTGGCGGGGTTGCCACGGCACCACTTCCTTCTGGTTCAGGCACTCCAGCAGCCAGGAGGCCCAAACCACATCATGCTGATTAGATGAGATCAGGTTCTTCACACGCATGTTCTCCATACCGGCAATCACGCAGTAAGTGTCCTGCCCGGGGTTCTGAACCACAATACCCCCACACCTAAAGTGAAATCAAGAAATGAATGAAGCACTCGTTAATGACTTCTTCCAAAACACACGAAGGAACAATGAAGTGTTTTTAAAGTGACAGTTTTATGAGCAACTTATAACCAACATTTCTAACCAGATGGATGAGCTAATGGTTAGTCGAAATGAGGACAAGATCAAAGTAGACTGCCGCCATCTTAAAGCATCTCATATGAAAGAATTCACCACGGTTCATGCAAACAGTTTAATAAACCTTTATGTTAACATCAAGGTTATTCTAATGTAATTTTGTGGTTATTTTGAAAACCCAAGTATTGGCAGCAGCAGCTAGCGTTAACACTTCCAGTGCAGCCTGGGACACTTGTGGCAGGATAACCTTTGAATTTGAAACAAGCTGTACGACAAAGTCCCCTGTCGCTAAGGGGATTTGAAGAGTGAATGTTTGCCGTTTTTGAGACGAGTGTTTTTCTGGACTGCAAGTACACCTTAATGTTTTTGGTGGAAAATATTAAAGTGGGTAGGAATTACACCAGTGTTCCCACTACCATTATAAAAGCGGGACGCCAGCCTTACCTACCAACCCACCCCCCACCTCCCCAACAACTGTCTGCATTAATGTAGCGCGGGGAACAATACAAACGCGCTAGCAAAAAATGCTACTAACATACCGCGCCGTCATTGATAAAAACTAACAGCAACGTAGTGCTAAGCTAGCAGGCAGGCAAAACTGATGTGACGCCATCCCCTCCCCCTTACCCCTGTCGTTGATAAAAACCAGCAACAACGTAGCGCTAAGCTAGCAGACGGGCAACACAGGCGTGACTCTGTATCCCCCCCCCCCATACAAATCTACAGCAACGTAGCGCTAAGCTAGCAGGCGCACAACACAGACATGGCTACGTCCCGTCTCCCCTCCATCATTGATGAAAACCAATAGCGATGTAGCACTAAGCTAGCAGGCGGGCAACACAGATGTGGCTCCTTCCTGTTTCTCTCCTGCCCCTCTGTCGTTGATAAAAACCAACAGCAATGTTGAGCTAAGCTAGCAGACGGGCAACACAGATGTGACTCGGTCCCATCCTCCTCCTACACCTTGGGGGAGTAACAGATTCTGGCAAGTGGCTAATTTTATTCATCACCAGATGCGATGGCGGAACCAGAGGGTTGCCAATGGTGGCCTTGACCACCATAGTTTAGTCTTCGGCCACCCCAGTCATTTGAGAAAATTGAACATTTAAGCAATGTAAAAACTAGAAAGAAGTTTCTTCAATTGATAGGAGGTGGTCAGTTTACATTTATACAGAGCGGTGGCCATCTTGGATTTTGATGTGGCAACCCAATGTTCAAAAGAAACCTTCCTTACACCAAGATGCAGCCCCACACCAAAATCAAAGTCTGCATCTCACTTCTTTTTCAAGTTATCATGAATGCTCATCCGTCTGGTCAAAACGTAACTGTATAAAATGTAATTCAGGTGCTTTTTCACAAAACTAGACTCCAAAAGATTTAAAATATTACTTTGAATTTTGTAGATTGCGCGTTTGCACCCTTTGTTTACATCCTTTATTGGATTGTTTTTGCTGTTAACGAGCATAAATAAATGTTTTGACCTACATCAGTAATTTGGCCTAAACTAAATATGATTCTGCACATTTTTCCTTTTACCTGGCCACGCCTTTTTCCAGCTCAGCCTTGGGATGATCTTCAGTGCCATTCAGGATACAGAATTCCACATCCTCAAACATATCAGTCTCCTTGGAAACGCCAGACAGGTCTTGCGGCTTAAAGTGGTCGATGATGCCGACCACCTTCTTGGGTTTGGCTAGATGCTTCCTCTTCTTCTTCTGCGGTTCGTTGACGTTAATGTCAAGGTGCCGCGAGGCCAGTTTCCCTGACGCTTTGCTGCGGAACTGATCCAGCTCGGCGAGAGTCATGCACTGGTGCCATTCCTTGTCGTCACGGATCTTCTCAATTCTGGGGAAGCGCAGAGTGCAGTTGGTTTTATACATGTCGCTTCCAACAATCTCTGCCGCCTTGACCTGAATAATGACAGAGTTGCAGGGTTCAATGTAGACCTCTGGTTTCTCCGTCCCGCACAGGATGGACGCTGGTGGGTCGTTTTTGCGATAGACCTTCCAGTGCTTGGCGAGTTTCAAACCGAGGTCATACAATTCTTTCATGGTGTATCCTGAGCCAATGCGACAGAGGGTGTGGAATACAGATGGTTTCTCGCCAGGCTTTGGAGCTTCAGCTACCGCACATAAGAAATGTGACATCATACCCCCTCGTCTCCCTTTCCCCCAGTAGCCACCAACAATCACCAGATCGAGCTCATCCATCAAGCCATCCACATATTCTGGCTTTATTTTCAGCCAGCCCTCCCCCCGTTTATCTGGTTTGTATATGGACAAAGGATCCTTAACCATGATCCCTTCCTCCCTGTTGTCAATGGCATCGTTAAGAGCACTGACCACCTGTTGCATGCTTCTGCCTTCAGTCTTCGGCACCAGATGTATCCGTCCCTTAACTGGTGTGAAAATGGTCTGTAGAGTCTCATATCGCTTTTTCAGCGATTCTTTGCCGAGCTTCTGGTTGTTCACCAACAAGACGTCAAACACACAGAAGCAAGTCTGCAGCTCCGAATCATCCATCAGCCTCTTGATGTCAAATTTGCTCCCTTTCTGCATGAACGTGTCCGCCTTCGGGTTGTATGCCATCATCTCGCCGTCCAGGATACAGCTTACGACGTGGCTTTTGAAGACGTTGTGAATATAGGGAGTCAGCGATCCCTCCAGTGGTGAGCCTCCAAACTGTTGTGTGTATTCGAAAGCGTTCCGGCTGAAGTACTTGTACACATCCCCGTCTTTGTGCAGCTGAATCCGCTCCCCGTCCAGCTTTGTCTCAATGTAAAAAGGGTTGTTGCCCATCTGCTTCTCCACGTTGCGAATGTTAGCCACCGCTGCCAACATTGGCTTGAAAGCAGAGAAGAGTTCGATGGAGACTTCACTTAGAGACACAGAAGGGTTGTGTAGTTTCTGGCAGACCTTGTTCAAGTCTGTGTTGACATTATATAGATCTGCGGCATCCGGGTGGAAGACTTGAAGGACGGTTTCCTTGCTGATGCCAAGTTTCATGTCCTTCAGAATCATTCTAATGAGCCACTTTTGCTCAAGAGCAGAGCTCTGAGTGATAAGGTGGAGCAGGCTCTTTTTCACTTGATCCTTTTGCTTGCTAGCATTGTTGATTGCCACCGAGTCCAGAAAGTCATTGACCTCTTTGATGCTGAGGTTTCCTTGGCTTGTGCATCGCTTCTTCAGCACAAAGTACGCCATGCTGGCAAAGTCTCCTGCCTCTCCTTGGGATGTGGTCGGAGCACGGTAGTTTAGCAGTTTATTGGCCTCCGGACCGTTTTTTGGCAGGCCTAAAACATCTATGTAGAGCTTAGCAAGCATGCTTTCTTTGATGCCATACGCCATTCGCTCTCGCTCAAAAGGGGGGACGATAAGACGCATGGCGGGATAGAATGAGTCTGTAGTTTTGAGATTGTCTTTGTGGAGGGCGGAATGAAATTTACGCCACGACTCAAGGAAATCCCCAAGGATCTTGGATTTATCTGGACGTAGTTTGGACCTCTGAATTTTCTCTAAAGTGGTACACAAGTGAAGGAAAGGAACCTGAGCAGCAACGGTTGGCTCACCCACAGCATCACTTTTGGAAGTTCCCTCCATGATAAAATCTGTAATACCAAAAAAAAAAAAAAAGTTTTTTTAAACGACTCCTTGTTTAGATTAAGGAAAATGTTCTCTACTTACAGTGTTACCTGAACAGATTTTAGTTACCTATATAAAAAGATATCAAAAGACAAAAAATGTATTCAACTTTATTTTAGTTTTCTGAAGCCGGCTCTCTTTTCTACCCATGGAAGTCTTGACTGAATTAACCAAGACAGGAAACGTATGAAGTACCCAACACCCTGTGCTGACAATTAGGAAAACAAAACTTAAGAAACTCCTACAGTTAGAAACTGTCCATGCAAATTAACAGAAATTTAAGGAAATGAAACTGGAGTTTAGTATATTACAGGTTGGCTTTTACAGGAATTTAATATTCAGTTGGAGAAAATGTTATTTAAGCATAATCTTGACTAAAACAACCAGATTTGCTTCCTGTTCAATGGAATAAAAAACATCACCTAAAATGACCAATGTCACATGGACATGGCAATTATTTCACCTGGACATGTCCGTGATATCACTCGACCAAGTCAGCTATATCACTCGAATATGTCAACTATGTCACGTGGACATGTCCAATACATCACTTGGACATGTCCACTATGTCAGCTGAACATGTAGGTTCAGTTGCAAAATGTGCTGTTTAGTCTAGAGCTGCAAACAGTTATTTTGTGAACTCAGGTCTCTCTTGTAAATGAGTCCTCGAGGCTCAATGGGGTTAACCTGTCTAAATGAATGAATTGACTGAAATTCGTTTTGTTTGCATGTGATTCAGAAGGTGTTTATATTTCACTCTGGCCTTGTGATGGACGCAGCCTGACCAGGATGTAACTCGCCGCCTCTCACGCTGTGACTGTCCGACTAACTAACCCCGCAACTCAGAAAGAAGGAAGCAGGTGAAGGTCATGCATGTATGGATGTTCTTCAACAGTTGTGTGTGTGTGATAGTGTAAACTAGGTCATTAAATGTATTACTATCCCTAACCTTAAGTAACTTATTGGTCTTTGACAAAACAAAACGTTTTTGTTTGGATATGACTAAAGTTGTTTTAATTACCCCCAACTTCTACTTTTAGAAGGACAAATTACCAAAATTAAATCAAGTTATAAATGGTTGATCAATTTCTGAGCAACTGCTGAGTACGAATTAAAATAGAAGCAGTATTTTTGACAAAATATTGTATTAACTAAATCCATTAGAGGGTGACTGGGATACTAACACAGAAATTAAGCAGGATTTGATGCTGGACGTGTTCTGACATGTTTTATTACATAATGTAAACAGTCTATTTCCATTAGACCAGCGGCTGATGAACACAAGCAAAACATAATTAACAACAACTTAAGTACTGTATTCAGTTAAAACATTTACATCATATCAAACACTTTAAAATACTTTTTGATGAAGTAAAATAATTAGATACAATGATTAAATAAATATATAGACGTGTGTGAGTCTAAACTGGCTGTTGTTGCAGTAAAAACAAACCGTAAATTTTATTAAACAATTACAAACTAGTTGTTTTCGATCGAGATTAAAAGTTAGTTGAGGCATGAAGTATCAAAACTAACGATAAATAAAAGACTTACCATGTTTCTTGAACTTTGAAACGAGACTAGCCTTTCGGCTCTACATGGTGACACTTCCGGTAACAGTCAAAACATTCCCCTCAGAAACAAGAGCGGAACATTTTTTAATCCTAGTGTTGGTTTGCCTTGTCTGGGTTGTTTTATTTCCCGCGTCACACTAAAAATGATATATTGTTTACGTTTTGGCTAATTAAAAAAATTTATATATAAAGTTTTCTTGCATTTAAAAAATCAAACTCATCATTTGTTACGTTTGTTCCTGGCAGTTTTAGGGATCTGCGCATGCGTAAACTCTTGGCCACCGAAAGCTACTTCCGGTAGCCAGGTAAATGTAACGCAAATATTTTTTATATATTTTTTTTTTCAAAGACGAAACATCTAACGACAAAAAAATGATTAGACGCTAGAGAACCGTAAATCTATATAAAAAAATTATCTAGACAACAATAAAACACAAAATATCAACTTCGCGCATGCGTATTAGTATCCATAAATAGGTCCGTTTAAGCATTGACCAGCAGAGGGCAGCAGAGGAAGCTGTAGAGCTAGTTAAATCAATGCAGAGTTCACTGACTTTTAATAAAACCTGGCTCGTTTCAAATAATTAATAACGATGTTTTTACATGCAGCTCATCATGCACAACTCAAACTATTACACGTCAGAAGTGGAAATGTATTTTGTTTTTGTCTGAAGCCACTCATCTGCTAAGCTTTAACTCTGTATTTTCACAACTGAATTGTAGCCATTTCTTTTGTAATGCCCATTAGCTTTATTTAAATCCATCCAGTCGTTTGTAAAACATTTTGCCGCATGCTCACATATATTGTAGCAATGTTTCAGTCAGTTATCAATTATTGTGCAAAACAGAAACTAGAGGCTAAAAGCAGAAAAACAGTAAATGTAACAAAACATTTTAAAGATAACAAGAAAACAATCTAAGAAGAAGCTCAAACAAAATCTTTAACTGGAAGCTAAAACTAGTCAAATAGATGCTAAAGTGGAACAAAAAATGCTAACAGTTATTGCAGATTAGCTAAACTAATTAGCAAAACAGAAGCTTGGATAAAATATTTCCAACAGCAGCCAAAATGAGGAAAACGGTGGCTAAAAGTAGCAGAATAGAAGCTAAAAGTGCAATGGAGACGAAAAACAGCAGAACAGCAACTAAATATCTTAGCAAATGTTTGAGGTCTTATTAGAAAAGTGGAGCTGAAATTAGCTAAACAAATGCAATGGTTAAAATCATTTAAACAGCAGGTAAAAGTTAAAAAAAAAAGCAAAACAGAGCCAGTATCTTGAAGCAGAAGAGAATTGTGTTTGTTTAAGGATCTTATTGTTACACTGGGCAAATTCATTTCCTGCGAAAATACAGTGTGAATGCGTATTGCTGAAGAACTTGCTGAAAAACAGCTGAAATTAGCCACAAAACATGCTGAAATGGAAGAATAAGCCTAAATTAGCAGAAGACAGTGGGAGGAAAAACACATATTTGATGAATTAGGTTTAAATAATCAGAAATTAGCACACACATTTGGAATTTAACAACAAAAAAGCTGAAATTAGCACAAAAAATAGCTGAAAAGTTGCTTCAAAAGGTAGCTAAAAAGGCAGAAAGAGGCTTAAACTACCAGAAGGAAGTGGAAAGTGCTGAAATTAGTTTAAAAAGTGGAAATTATCTGAAAAAAGCTGAAATGAGGGGGGAAGCTGAAAAGTAACTGAAAAGTCAGAAAGAAGCTTAAATTACCAGAAGGGAGTGGAGAGAGCACATTTTTGATGAACGAGTGCAAAAAATGTGGAATTTACTTAAAAAAAAAAAAGCTTAAATTAGCATAAAAACAGTAGCTGAAATAGCAGAAAAGGCTGAAAGGAGCACAAAACAGCTGAAAAAATCAGCTGAAAGTAGCTGAAAAAAGCTTAAATTTGCACAAGGAAGCTGAAAGAAGCTGAAAAGAACATATTGTGAAAGGAGCAGTAAAAGGTTTTAAACACATCTAAAGATCTGAAGGGTGAAAAATGAGCTCAATTCATTTTCTATGAAGAAAAAAGTGGCAGAAAAGGCTAAATATTTCAAAAAGCTAAAGTTGCACCAACACCAAAAGTCATAGCAGGATTGAGACGAGCC
>JAVCKU010000088.1:11352047-11364610 GCA_032273985.1 Hypsolebias coamazonicus
TTCCGGTAACCGGCTTTTTCGGTATCCGGCCGGGCCGGTGTAACGGAACTAAGCCGGAAACCGGGGGTTACCTGTATTTTCAAGCTTTAAATATTCAATGTTTACAATGATTCAGTTGTGACATAAACATGGGTCTATGACATCAGCAAATAAAAAAAAAAAACTATTTTTTTTTTTTAGATTTGCAACTTTTTCAACTTATTTTTTTTTTTTGCTGAGGATTTCACCAAATTGAGGTTCACAGGTAATTAAAAAAAAAAAAAAACTTCCACAGAAGCACACTTCAGAAGACGTGAACTTTCCCTTTAAGACTGTTACATCACATGGTAAACACCCAGATGCTGCTACGTTTGTATATTTAAGAATTATAAACAAAATAAAATGCATTTTGATGTTTAATTATTGGCGCTCGTGTTCCGTTCCAAAGTCAGAATGAAACTAGGAACAGGTCCGAGGGGACAAACGTCCACACCTTGAGTTTACGTGTTGCTCAGGTGCAAACCGTGGTTAAGTTAGCCCTCACTGGTCCCCCTCCCCTCTGCATCGTCTAATCTCGCCTACAGAGGCGGTAATCTACTCTTTAGCCGAGAGCGGCGAAACGCAGGTCACGCAGTTGACGCTTCTGTCTGGAACATCCCGGCCCACTTTAGTGTCCTCACCCTCCGCCTCCCTGCACCGTCACACACAAACACACTCGTACAGACGCTGCCTGGAAACTCAGACACTCGATCCTTCGTGATGCTCGTTTGTTCCCCGCACGTATCGTGTAACGCCGCTGGACTTCCTGCCTCGGACTCATGTGCCGCCGCTGTCCTGCAGATGTAAATAAAGGCAGTAACAGACGGTGCGTTCGTGTGCAGGAGTGGACCGGACGATCGAGTCCCATCAGATGTCATCAAAAATCTCTTTAGTATAAAAATAAAACGAGATTTTACAGAAAAGCATGAGTAGGGAAACATTCAAAATGTTTTTTGTTTTTTTTTATTATTCCTGTCCAAATACATTTAGTGATGTTTTAAGAAAACACATATTACTGTATACATTTTTCTACAAACGTTATAAAATGCATTTTTTGCACTTTCTGTTTTGTTTTGCTTTCTTTAATTCTGATAAGCTTGTTTTCCGGTTGTTAAAATCTCTTGTTAATGTTATGTATGTATTATGTATGTTAAGCCTTCATAAAAAAAAATCTAAGGTTTCTAATAACGATTTATAAAACATCCCTTTTTTTTTTTTTACATCAAAAGAAATTTTTTTATTTTATTTGTAGCCCTGTAAAATTTGTTTGCAAGTAAATATCACAACTTTTAAATATTTTTGATATGTTGTTAATAAAATAGTTTTGAAACCATTTTTAATACATCTTTTCTTATTTAATATTTCTGAAAAAGTTATGTGCCGGTATGCTTCGTAAAATGTTTCATTTAAGATCATACTTCCGAACAATTTGAGTTTATAATTCATTAAACGTTGTTTTAAAACAAAATAAAGACATTTTATTTTCCAAACAACTTTTAGGTGAGGTGTAGTCAGGAGTCGTACAAAACTTGTTCTAAAATACGATTGGACCAGAGCAGTTGGGGGCGGAAACTGAACAGAAATCAGGACTTAATTGGCTCAGAAAAGAAGGGGGCGTGGTCTAACAGAAAAACAGGTCCTGATTAGTTTACAGCACATGCTAAGCAAAAATATAAAACCTAGTTAAATTAGAAAAAAAGCTGAAAAGAGGATTAAAAAAACTGAATTCTACACAAATGTTTACTAAGTATTTAATAGTTATGATAACATGAAAACTTTTTTCGGCTCTGATGCTTTGTGCCATCTATAGCTTTTTAGCTAGCGTGTCTGTATTGTGCGGCCTTAGCACTACGTTAGTGCCAGTACCGGTAGTTGTCGACCAGGATGGGAAGCATGAGAGAAGTGGAGTGCTACATCTATAGCTTTTTAGCTAGCGTGTCTGTATTGTGCGGCCTTAGCACTACGTTAGTGCCAGTAGTTGTCAACCAGGACGGGAAGCATGAGAGAAGTGGAGTGCTACATCTATAGCTTTTCAGCTAGCGCGTCTATATTGTATTGTGTGGCGCTAGCTTAGCACTATGTTAGTGCCAGTAGTTGTCGGGGGTTAGCTTAGATATTATCATACTTCGATAACAGCAGGGGAAACCTTGCAATGTTTTGTCATTTGTTTTCTGTTAATTATCTGTACGTTTCTGTAACCTTCTCACCGCTGACCCACAGCGAGGGTCCTGACATCGACTTTAGGAACTGCCATCGACTTCGCTCCGAAGCGTGAACCAGGGACGCTCTTTTGCTCGCTCCCCCCCTCCTCATAGCATCACAAGCAGCACACACGGGCTGAAATGAGTGCAGAACATCCTCTGGGTGCGCTCGGACCGAACCACTGCATCCTCTTTTGCAATGACATCACTGACAGAACGACTGATGACGTAAGGGAGGGGAGCTGGATCTAGACGGATGTCTCTAATCTGCCATGCAAATTACAGAACGCACTCGGTGCTGAAGTTGTGCAGACAGTGGGTGCAGCAGATGGTGGTCTGTCATTAGCAAGGGGGCAGCGAGTGCAAAATGATGCGCACTGTGGAGAGTGAAACGCAGTGATTTATACATTTACATGCTGGGATGTGCATGAAGCGGGGAAACGAGTGGAATCAGAGTGTTTGCATGTGAGTGAAGATGGGTGGCAGGTGTTGAATCCCCCCTTCCCCCTTCACTACGTCCCCGATGCTCTCACACACTTCCCCCCTTTGGAATGAGGCCATCTGCCACGAGCACTGGCAAGCAGAAGTTGTCCTTCCCTCTTTCAAGCCCTTTACCTCCATTTTGAACATTGACTATAGTCTTCTTGCTGTTAGTCCTAATTTCACAATATATTATCGTGATGAGTGAAAAGTGAGTAAAATGAGCGTCTTCACTTGTCACGGGGAAAGCGGCGCCGCCACGCCACACCACCGGTGTCAAATGAAAGGTACTGGTTGGACAAGGAGACAGCTGACGTGGCTAAGCCGGCTGTGGTACAGATCGTCCACCTGGCTGAGACACAAGCGGAGACAAAACGCCGCCAAGGGGGTCACGTGGGCCGGCAAAGCAACAAGACATAAACAAACTTCATATCTTAACGCCAGGCGTCTGGGCTGGCTGGAGGTGGGGCGGTGAAGCAAAATAAACATGTCCCGTTTGTTTCTGCCGATTAGAAACTGAACACTTTGGGGTTTTAAACGGGTCAATTAGGGTTAATGGGTTTGATCATGTCCTGCCAAGCCAACTAATCGGTAAAAGGTGTTTGGCTGCAGAGTTCTGGGTCAGGAGCCCAGCGGGACGTCTGGTATCTAAAGCCCCCGCCGTGTTCTTTTACCTCTTTAACCCCAGAGAAGCAGCAGAACCGAGCGTTCAGTAAACAAGCGCGCCTCTTTGAGCTCCTTCGACGCACCTCAGAAAGTGCCAGCTTGTAATTGTTGTCGCCTTAACCCCCTTCCCTCTTCCTCCTCCTCAGCTTTTCTTACTTCTGGTAAGTGAACAGCCTAATGAGGCAGAAGGGCAGCAGAGTGCACGTGCCGGCCTTTCCCCACTCGCTCGGCCGTTTGTGGGCCGGGCGAACTGCTCCGGAAAACAAAACAACCCGCTATAAGCCTCTGCTTTTCACCACGGAAAAGAAGAGAAAATAAAAAAGGGGAAAAAAAGAGGAGGAAAACAGCCGACAGCTCCGAGTGCGTACGTGCAACGGTCCACATGCATGTACTCGACTTGTTTTTTTTTCCCCCAACCCTCGTCTGCCTCGTCAATTACGAGCTTTATTGGTGCCGTAAAAGTATTTTCACACAGTCAAAACATGGAACAGATGGTGGGCAGCACAGGTGATGTTTTGGGTTTTTAGCAACAGCAATTCTTAAATTGTACCACAAATTATTTTAAAACGAAGCAGAAATCAAAGCTCTCCTATGGGACTGTCCAGCTCGTCTAAAATGAGCCTCGATCTTTGGACACAAGAGATTTAAAAAACAACAACTAAAGCGGCTCTTTACTGGTTCAAACCAGCTTTGCCAGGAATGTAGACTTCGACCTCCAGTTACCTGGCGTTTGTTATTCCCGCACACACATAATGACGAAGAACGGCGGGGTAAAGGTTTTACTTTTAAACTCTCCAGTCGCGATCAGAATTTTAAATGCAGTTCACTGAAACCTTATATTTAAGTGCGCAAGTTGAAACTAGGACAGAAGCAGTGTGCTGTTCAAGTTTAAGCCCCTCCCCCTCCATGTAAGCAAACAGGACATTGGTTTTGTTAAAAAATAAAAATACACCTCTGTATAATCTAGTGTATTCATATTTTCTATTAAGGTTAGCTATTTCGTTGTCTCATACTTAAAAAAGAAAATTATCTGGCCACCCCATGATTGTCTGTGAGATGAGGAGGCGGGGCTTAAAGCACAACATTACTAGTGCACAGACTCTGGTTCCAAAAATACAACCTGGCAGCTTTTACTGCATCATGCTTGTTTTGATGGCTAATGATTTGAACTACTGTATGTTTGTTGTTATCTGAACTTAAATTTCAATCTGCTTAAACTGCAGAAGTTAAAAGTTTACATTGTATTATACGTTAAATGTAGCATAATATGAACAAAACACTTAGCGTTTAGTCTAGTTATAGTCCAGTCCATTCAGAAGTTATGTTTTTTCCTAATAATAATTATATGCTGTTTCTTTATTAGCGATGTCATCAGTCGTGAAGCTCAGTGTAAAAAGAAAGAGGTCTTTGTCCAGGCTAGGCTAATGGCTAGCTTAAGTGCCACTGTTTTTTCCCAGTTTTCAGGCATGTAGAACAACTAAAAAATTGATATTTAGTGTAAGAAAGCTACTTTAATGTAGCAACACATGTTGTAAAACAACAATAAAATAAACAGTGTCATGCTAACGTGTTAGGCTTCAGTTGTATTACTGGTAGCTAACATAGCATCGTTCCATACCTGTTAGGGTTAGGGTCTCTTCAAAGCTGAAGTGTTGAATTGTTACATTCAAACGTCACTTCTTTCCGTTTACAGTAGTTCCTCGCTACGTCATGGTTTGACTTTCACTGACTCGCTCTTTCGTGGTTTTTCAACGTAAGGTCATACACGACACACGATTGTCAACTTTAATATTATCCACGTGGTTGGGACCGTACGGGACAAAAAGTTAACAAAAAATACTTTGGACAGGCGCTGCCATTTTGTAGTTTTCTTTCAATAAGCCAGTCAACAGAACTACACTACCCAGAAGCCAACAGTGCTTCTGGATGCTGCTTTCTACCCAAACGGAGGGAATGTTTTGCAACGCAAAGTCAGAAGTAACCATCTATCTATTAAGCTCACAAAACCGGCAGGAAGTCACAAATAGTCCTGAAGCTGAAGTAATCCTACAGGTTTTAGTAGCTTTACTGGTGAGTGCCCAAGTACAATTTTGCAGTACTGTACAGTACATATACATATGTTGTTAACATTGCGTAGGTTTAAGTGTTCAGAACATTGTTAAGAACAGTGCAAGAGTGTGGGAAGGGCCTTAAAATATAAATACTAAAATAAATATAGCTTTCCTACTTTGTGGTTTTTTTTTCACCTATCGTGGTAACGTAACACCCACGATAATTGAGGGACTACTGTATATTCATAAATAAAATGTACATTTTGTAAAATATTTTGCAGAGAAGCGGCTGTGCTCAAATCCTAAACATCACAGGAGGAGCTCCTTCGGCTGGTTTTTGTGGCACATTCCACACTTCATGTGAACCAACCGTACTGGGCCTCTCGTGTCAGGGTTCAAACTCTTTAACCCCTCATACTCCCCTCCCCCACCTCAAACCTCTAGTGCTTGCCAGCACGTGTCAGCTATCCCCCCCCCGGGGTCAGGGGGGCCAAGCTCCCACATGCAGTTTGTTTACAATGCATGGCAGCAGAAGATGCTGTTGTTTCGCTCACTGGGATATTCTGGGATGCAGTTATTGATCTGAGGTGGTGGGAACGAGGGTCACGTTGACGTACAACACGTCCTAATGTTCACCCAAGAGAAGAACAATCCCGGAAATGCCCACGGCTGGAATCAATCTCCAACCTCTTTCTGCTCTTTTCCATTGCAGCTTCGGCTTACTGCGGCTCCGCCACGCCGCTTGTTTACTTCCTAGCTCACGTTTCACACCAGCACTGTACTGCGTGCTGCGTTCACGATCGCTGGGAAAGAAAGCACTCAAGACTGCACAGAGGTTCCTAAATGCAGCGAGGAAAAGCAGACAATGTTCAACCGCGTTTCCTTTAGTTTGCACAAGGCCGACGGGGCTCGCTGATACATTGTAATGATTCTTCACAGCAACAAAAGCGGATGACTGTGAAAGCTCGGAGCTTCTGAAGGCACCACCTACTTATTTGAAAACCACGGAGCCAATCTGAAAACAGAGCAAAACACTTTGATCTTTTCACCCCTCCCCCCATCAACTGACTGCCAGCTGTACAGCATCAGTTTCGTATATTGCTATGGAATGAAGGAAAGAAACGTCAAACGGTTAAAGTCAGTGTTTGTATACATTTTCAAGCAGTTTCACCCACCTTTGGCAGTGGTTGCCCCCTCCTTGAAGCCCAAGCAGACGTATGGAGTGCTGTGTAATCCGTTGATGTCCCCTTTGCAACTGCTGGGTTTAAAGCCAACCAGGTCGCCACACTTCTCCACATCCCTGTGATCCAGCAGGTTCAAGGCGATGTAGTTCAGCCCGCTGGCGTAGCCGCCGGAGCTGTGGCGGTTCACAGGGCTGCTGTACTCCTCGTCGGAGCCCTCGCTGCTCCGGGACGAGATGTTCTCCACCGAGCTGGGCCTCTTCACCACGTCCGGACGGGCGAACGAGGGAAAGACAGGGGTCACGGTGGCCGTGGAGGAGAAGGTTTCTGAGCTGTGGCGCCGCCGCCCCTGAGGATTGGCTCGGATGACCTTGGCAGAGCAGTCCGGGTTGGCGGTTGAGGGTCCTCCGAGGAGGAAGACTCCGATGTGCTCCGGGACACCTTGGTCCTCACGGGAGAGCCGCTGCTCCCTGCTGCTCTGGCTACTGGAAAACAAAACATATATGAGATACATCATACAATTTTACTGTTTACTGATGTTACAGAATAATCACTGCCTGTGTCTGTTAGCAAAATATCCCATGAACCAGTGGAAGGCTTTTAATTAAACTTCCAGAGATTAATCACTGGATGTACCTCGACTAACTAAATTTTAGAGTGGAATTCAAAATGGTCGCCATGGCTAAAATCTAGAACTCAATTTGAAAAAATGTGGCGTTGCAGTAGCCGAGAGCAATCCCGAACACGTAAATTGACAGAGCTGTTGTTGTGAGTTGGCCGGACACTAACCTTGCTGAGTTCTGAGGTGCAAGGTGTGGGGGTGAGACGGTACCCCCAAATGCCATCTCGGTGTAGTCGTCTTTGACTTTATCACCAATGCCGTGCTCCCTCTCCACATGGAACTCCTCATCCTCCCCCGAGCAAGGGAACTCTGGGAGAGTACCCAGGCTCTCAGCAGGAGCGTCGTCCTCTTTTGGAGAGTGCGAGTCCAGCTCCAGGCTGATGTAGTCCACCAACGACGACCGTCCCGGGCCCCCACTGCTGGAGCCCCGAGATGAAGACCGGCTCTCCGTAGAGACGATGGAGGGCGGGGAGGATCTGGTACTGCCAAAGTCAATGTTAATGTACTCACCAGGGCTCCGGGGCTCTCCGGGGAGAGGATGCTCATTCATGCTGGGAAGGGTCCGTAGGGTGTCCAGGGACAGTCTATTAGGTCGACCCAGCCTCCCCCTGTAAGTCAGGCTCTCGGCTCGGTTATGTCTGATTGGGGAGGGTACTGAGGGGCTTAAAGGTGAAGTCTGAGCAGCACTAGGGTTCATCACAGAGTAGTAGTCTGACCCCTCCGACCTCTTTAAGCTCTGGGGGCTCATCAACACATACTGACCACTGTCCTCATTCTTGGACGCCTGAAGTTTTGCCGGCAGGGTGAGGGACCCGGTCTGGTAGGCTGGCCGAAAAGAAGCTGGTTCACCTGCAAGTGGACCCTGGAAGTAATCAGGTGGGGTCTGGAGAGGAGGGGGATTTCCAGGTGACAGGTTCATGTACTCGCCATGCTTGTCCGGGCTCTCCATAGAGGATTTGGAGCCACACCACATTGGCATGTAGCCGCTGTCCTCCAGAGAGCTGCTGCAGGGGGAGTTGGTCTTGTGGCCCCCACCTGCAGCCGCCTGGGGATGAATCCTGGGGTTCACGATCTGCTTCGGAGCAGAAACACACATGGGGCTCATGGGGACGTAGTTGTCCGCCTTGCCGGATGGGGGTGCTACACCTGGTGTCATAGGCATGTAGCCGTCGTCTCCAAGGTTACTACTGGAGCTTCGAGATGAGCCGATCTCGATGTCACCGTAATCCTCTGGGTAACAGACTTTGGGTGAGGCAGAGTGTGAGTTCTGCCCATGAGCCATCCTCATGAGAGTATAGTCATCCAAAGAAGCTGAAGACAATGATGCTACCACTTTTTGTTGGCGTGGGGTGGTGAGAGAATGTGTTCGCTTCCTGAACGCTTTGTCAAATGCTGAACCTTTGGCTCCAGACTTGCTGCCGTTAGCTCCCTCCATGATCATGTAACCACCGAGGTCACTGTTGTCATGGGACGGTGGCGTGCTGGACAAAGAGTCAGGGGTGTTACTGCGGGTCAGGCAGAGGCACCTGGGTTCACCGGGGCTGGAACTGTAATCATCACAAAGAATGATCCCGGTGTCACTTAAGGACCCTGAAATAGAGGCGCTGCAGCTAAAGGGCCGCCAGGTTTTATCTGGAGTGCAGACCGTGGTCCCTCCTCTGGGCGATGCGCTTATGGGGCTGGAGGAAGCAGGAGGTGAGTTGGACACTGGTATGGAGCGACTGTGATGGAGGTTGAAGGCAGAGTCCAGCATCCTGCAGGTGCGCCCACTGCTGAGGGTGTGGCACCTGTTGAGCTGCATCCCAGAACCGGGACTGGTGGGACTCTCGCTCACAGATACAGACATAGACACAGGCCGGGTCACACTCCCATCTCCCTCGCTGGACGTTCTTATCCGACAGGATAGGAACTTCCCTCCAGGGGATGAAGTGGCCACGCTGTCCGTTCTGGACCTCCTCACCAGACCGGTCTGACTAGGGGGCAGGTTGCCGAGGTTGCGCCTGGTGGGCACGGAGATGGGGTTGGTGCTGGCCGACTGGCTTTTGCTCCTCGGCCTGAACTCGGAGAGCTCCTTCATGGCCTTCATAGCCTCCAGGATGGTCTCGTGGATGTTTTGCGCCACCACCGAGTCCTCCGCCTGCATCCAGAACTCCCCGGGCCCCGTCACCGCCGACCTGCCCACCTCGATGAAGAAGAAGTTGTCCGAGTGACCACACCTCCTGACGTTCATGAGCTGCAAAGTGACCGCCGCCGTTTCCGAGTTCAGCTTGACGAAGCTGATGGTTCTGCTGGACAAACACAACCTGTACACCCCCGTGAGGTTCTTGACCTGACCCAGGCCTCTGGACTTCAAGGTGACCTGCCATACCTCCTTATAGGCAGGTGCAAGGTGTCCATAGGTGGCCTCCTCAAAGCCCACTAAGGAGGAGGTGGAGGCGGGGCTATCGAACACCTTCCCCTCTGCGATGAGCTCAGTGAGAACAGAGAACCAGCTGTCCTGCTCCTGCTCGGTGTCCGCAGCCACCGCGAAGTACTCGTCCTTGGTGTAGAGGGCGATGAGGTACTTGTGTTTGGCGTCCGCGCGCTTGTTTACGCACAGGCACGAGTCCAAAGTGACGACGCGCTTGGCGGCGGAGCCGTTCCTCCATTTCTTCTCGCTCTCGTGGTACTCCAGCCGGGCCGGGCTGCGCTCCGTGGGCTCCCGGAGCACGAAGAAGCGCCGGTGTCCGTGTTTCTGCTTCCGCAGGTAGCCGCACTTCTTCACCTCCGCCGTCCCGTTGGACACCAGGTGTCCCCCCGACGCAGGAGGACTCGCCATTTCTCCTTCTTCTTCAAGTGCGGCTCAGCGAATCAGTCATTTGAGAATAAAAACACGAGCGAAGGAACTTCCAGTGGAGGAAAAAAAAAGACTCAGCTGCTCCTCCAGGAGAAAAACAACATGTGACGCTGCTGCTCCGAAAACACGGAGTCACAGGGAGGGGGCGGGGCGTGCTGCAGGGGCAGTGCCTGTCAATCACGGCGCAGCGGCGCTCCCTATTGGCTGATTCGGCCATTCAGGAAGAGCAGAGCCCGCCCCCTTGTTTTCCTTCTGGTACAAACAGAAACAGCAGAAACTGCTCAATGAGTAATTCCTGCAGCTGAAAAAACGAAAGCAATGAATTAAAAGCTCTTTTATTTATATACATATTTTTTTATAAAAGCAGCTTGTTTTTCTTAAATGCACACTTTTGTGTTTTAAATTTGACAGGCAGGTATAAAGGTTGGATTAATGAGGATTTATAAAATGTGCACCCTAATGCAGGATTGTGCCCATTGATTTGCCAGGCAGCCAGACTGTAAACAACCCTGACGTCCCAGTTGTTATATAAGAGCTGTTGTGGCCTATTTTTAAACCTGTGGGTATTCCTCTCCAACTGGAACATCGTGTTTCCTTTTTTCTCAGCCCCCTCCCCAACACCAGCACTAAAAGTACTCTCATCAGATCCGTGCAAAGATGTTTTTTTTTCTTTGTTCTCAACAATTAAAAAAGGGAATAATTTTAGATTTTGTTCTGCTAATGATGCATTTTACTGCATGTGTGCAAAATGATGCGTGTGAATGAAAAAAACAGCCATGTCACCAAAGTGCGTCAGAGAGAGCAGAGCTGAGAGGATGCTGCCATCATCTGGCTGCAGACACACCATCATGGACGATTCAGCAAATGATCACTAAATAGTTCGTTTGTTTCAAGAATTTGATTAAAAAAGAAGCTGTAATCCTGCTATCAGGGGCACAAGCAAAGGGGGGTAATGTCCACCCCTATAAATCACTGTCCCCCCTTACATCAACCTTTTCCTCCTGAGTATTTTTTTTTTAAATTTTCCTTAAAAGGATTTCTCACATGTTGGAACGATAGACCTTACATTATTTTTGAAAAGTAATAAATAAAATCAGCTTTATACAAACATGACCATAAGAATATGTACCGGTAACATACACAAATACAATTTTTTTTTTCTGAACAGTTCCTGTAACACAGCTGAAAAAATAAAAAAAATACAGTAGTCTACCAGGAAGTTATTGAGCACTATTTCTACAAGAGAGATGTGTACTGGGCAGCTATGTGAGTGCCTGGGTGTAACGAAGCTAAATGTTTTGGTGGCATGAAGCTTGTTAGCCCATAAATAATAATTTTTAAAAAATCCATAAATTAGCCGCAGCATTGTATAAGCTGCGGTGTTCAAAGCGTGTGGAAAAAAGTAGCGGCTTATAGTCCTGAAATTATGGTACATATGCATTTGACGTCAAGATGTTGAGATTTGTCCACGAAGCATTTCCAGATAGGCCATAGTCCTGATAAGATGTTGTTGTTCTGCTGGCAGTTCTGATAAGCCTGCACAGAAGTTCGGGGGGAGGGGGGTTGCGATAGACAAAGCTTTTTCCTTAGTTTACCCATGTTCCGTGAGAAATTTCATAGACAGCCCGCATTCAAGGCCAGACGGGGGAGTCAGGTTCAGATCATTGTTGATTTTTCTTCAGGCAGACTGTTTTTTCTTGCCAGCCTTGAGTCCTGCTGGTACTTTCCAGATACAAAATGGCCAGATTTATGGGCAATCTACTGATCGGTGCTATGAGCCTCCCTCAAGGTCGACTCCAACGTGCTGGCGAGTCCTAGAAGTCGCAGGTGGCCTGCGATTCTCACAAATCGCTTCCATCTTGTGGTTTAGCTCGTACATCAGCTGATTTTGAGTACTCGTAGCACGAACCAAACTTCCACACAGACTTGGCAGTTTGTCATGGCCGAAACTTCTGCCGATGTCTTCTTCAAAAGTTGATAACATAGGGACCCGCTGATGCCAAAAAGCAGAAACTCTGCTATCATTAACCCAAATACATATATAAAGGTCTTGGTTGTCCTCCTGGGACAGAACTGAAAGACACATGGGCACAAAGACTAATCTGAATTTGTAGAGACAAATCAGGGATTTAGATCAAATTCCACTGATGGGATACATATCAGAGACAATGAGGTGTTCACTGTCTTGCCCGTGGATACTTCAGCATGTGACTGCTGGTGGACTCGAACCCTCAACTCTCCCACTGGAGGATGACTGCTCTAGCCACTCAGCCACAGCTCCATTATTATTTCCAGACTTTAATGAATGTAAATAATAAATCTTCACCATACACCAAAGTTAGTCATGGAGTTCCTCAAGGTTCAGTGCTTGGACCATTACTCTTTACTTTAAAGAGGAACTTACCCCACGGTGAAACGGTAGCTCCGCCCAGAGACGAGATTCAAAAACGGCAACGTGGGCGTGCCAAGAGACACCACCGGAAGGAGGGGGAGGTGGAAACACAAGAC
>JAVCKU010000088.1:11415556-11428418 GCA_032273985.1 Hypsolebias coamazonicus
TCCCTTTTTATTCATCATTTTGTCCACGATCGTTAAATATGATGGGTGCTTGTATCTTCTCATTTTTATGTTGACCTTCAATTTGTTACCTCAAATTGTCGTAACCCCTCACAAATTATTTCAAATTGTTAGTTTCAGTTTATAAAAATCTGTCAAAGTCTTGTTCTGTTTCATTCTTCCAAAACATTTAACCATTACTTACCAACTGCACTTAGTTTGCTCAGATCTCCGTCAAATCTACGTGGATTATCAGACGATAAGCCTGATTTCCACATGGACTCGGACCATTAACCTGCTGACCTTGGATTTCAACCAGGCAATTTGTCTAAGAGTTGGAACAGCCTTAGCTGACATCTCTGACTCTGCCAAAGCTTCGCGTTTGGTATGAGTGGCAGCAACTTTTTCACTGTCTGCACATCAGCCTTCATTCCCCCTGAAAAATGTATTTTCTTTACCACTCAAAGGTTATGTTTAAATTGCTGTGATCAACTACTTCACATCCATCACTTGCAATTTTCTTCCTCTCCCTCTTGTCTCCATTATATTTATCACTATCGCACATCAAGGCAGGCCTCACTGGAGCTCTTGCCTTATCAATTTTGCATAGTTGTTTTTTGTCTGTCTGTTTTCAAATCGTGTCCTCATGAATGAGGCAAAGCTGAAAAATGTGCCAGAAGTGTTTACCGTGGATGGTAATCTGTTGGAAGTAAAATGCAACGCAATATTTAGACGTGAATGCGTAAAAATATCAGAATTTACGTTTTTCTTTGTTTTGTTGTTTGGGTTTCACTTGTTTGCAACACAAGCTCCAAACTTTCAATCAACCCCACACATTAAGACTTCGCATATGTTACGAATCTCCGTTTGTATACTGGGCCATTTGTTCATCCTGCAGCAGAGTCTGTATGATATTTTTGTAGGAAAAAAAATGTACACAAAACAGCTGTGACTTGCAAATGTGCATGCACTGATATTCAAATCATCTACTCAAAGTTTTGTATTCAGTTCAGCAGTGGTCAATAAGTCAAGATCGATTAACTTTTGAATGAATTTTTTTACGAGAATTTTTGGTCAGAGGTTACTGATGTTTTTATTGCGCTTTATTATTACGGCTGAAAACCTTCTTCCCCTCTGCCCTGAGAACAAGCGGACTGATATTCTTCCAAAACAACCGAACTGTCTCCCAAAACACTCTCGTATCTCGAACTGAAGGGATGCCTGTGAACCGTATTTGTGAAGGCAAAGCGTGTCGTGTGAGGTGGCTGCTGAACGACAATAAACTCTGCGGAACTGATACTGTTTTGAAAGCGAACAGATAACGTGGCTCAGAGCTCATTTCCGTAGCTGGTTTTTATGCATATACAATTATGTATGTTTATATGTGTTTATGTCTGTAACCTGAAATCTGACCTTGAAAGTAAAAGTGCCTGTTAAAAATCTTAATCTGCTGTGAGAGTGGTTCTTTAGAGTTCAGATAGTTTCTCCAACAGATATTCTTAACAGACATTTGAGCTCAACTCGTTTTAAATTTGAACTCGACACAACTTAAAATCAATAAATAATTTGACTAAAATCTGTTGTCAAATCGGTGGTCTTTTGCGTTTTTATTTTTTGAGTGACGCCTTTTGAACCTGCTTTCCCATGGAGCATCACTGTCAACACACACATTAGACATGTTCATAAATTTCTTGGATGTTTCTGTCAGATAATTGGTATAAAATCTAATTTAAAAATACATATGCGCCAATGGAGTTGGTTATGACCTGGAGGATGTAAGCTTAAACATATGACACATCTTGGGAGCCATACAAGAAAGTGTATCACTAAGCTGCTTTGAGATAAAGCACAACTCATAAAACACATTTGACATCTCCCAATTTAAACACTGCAAGCCAGCTGGCCATACAGTTCTTATCTCATCACTACTGTACTTGCTGCCGTAAATGTTGCACCGCCATATAAGTTACATTAGTCCAAACATGTCTAATAAATGGAATAAACAAATGCATTGCGTCGCCGTATAAGTCGCATCCATTATGCATCACCGCGGACAACCCGGAAATGTGGGCCGGTGTTGTGCCAAAAATCGGTTGGCTGCCAAATGGCGACAAGGGGGCATGCAAGGGAAGACCCTAACAAGAACTTCACAAGATTAACACTTAAAAACAATTATTTGTTTGCTCGACATTATAGCAAAGGTGTGTCTCAGTTGAACTTTTCCTTAATAAATTCACTTTAATGGTCAAATCAGCTGAATTTCGCCTGGGTGGTGCAGCGAAATATAGCTGATTTGACGTTTGCTCCAGAAGTTTCGGAGTGAGACAAAGGTGACTGCTATGACAAGCCAAGTGTCTCATTAATAGCCACTTTTACCTATTAATGAGCCACTTGGTTTGTCATAGTGGTCGAGGGCCCTCTAGTGGCTGAAAATGGTAGTGTTCAATATTTTTCATGTCAGAATGAATGAAATCGTCGGATCTCATCCAAAAATTGGGTTATACATATGGGGGAAAAAAAAGTATATCACTCGCTTCAGTGTATAAATCCCAGGACTTGCAAATATATGCAAAAAGTTGTGACTTTACACGGTGAAAAATATGGTATGTACTGTATATTGGTTACCTAAATCAAAGCTTCCAGTGGTGGAAGTGAAAAGAGTTAAGGCTAATGACGCTCTGGCTCAGATTTGACACTGGATCATATTTGGTGAGAAAAAGAGTTGCTGGTGTGTTTATAACACATTTTTAATGAAACTTGAAAAATATTTCAGAGCTCAGTTTTTACATAGGTTGTTGTTTTATTCAGCTCCTCAAAAAAAGAATTTATTTAGATTATACTCGGGCTTCCCTCAAGTTAAAGAAAGACTATCCTTCCCTTTGTGCTTGAAGTGTATCCTATGGTGTTTGTGACTGTTTAGTCAACCTTGCCAAATGGCCTCTGAAGTTTTTAATGTCACTCATTCAATTAAAGTTTGAGGGAGCGCTGAACCTGGGGGGGCAATAAGTCACTTATTGGTATTATCCTGCCCTGCTAATTACCGAAGCAATGAACTTTAATTAATATTTCAATTTGATGTGTGTACGTTAAAGCATGCAAATGTAAATGCGCTGAGGTGTGTGTGCCTCTTCACACACTTCAGGGTAACTCTCCTTTATCTCAAGCAATCGCTCTTCAGTACACAAGCGCACGCACATGAGGCGGACGGTGACATTTTAAAAAGTGTCTCGGTTCATGTGAGAGATGTTGACACGGTGAACTGATGAAGGCGAGCTGTGCTGTTATCAGGAGCGGTGAAAACCAGCTCCAACAACAGAAATGACAACAGAAATGGCTTTATTAATGTGCTGCATAATTAAAGAAAATATTCCATCATGTTCCACCAATATTCCTTCATTTTGGTATGATGAAAACCAGTACTGTACTAACATAGTTCAAGGATATTGTCCTATCAAAGGATTTCCTTTAACCGTTTTTCAAGAAATGGTTTTTATCTTCTTGTATTTAAGGTTTTATTTGATGTGTCTGTCTTTCTAAATGTTTGTTTTCTGAAATTTGGTGGAATTTCACCCTCCCATTTGACTAACTTATTTAGCTCAACAAGATCTGATGGGCTGATTGGACATGCAGGACATTAAATACAGTCTTAAGAATTATTGCTCAACTTCTTCATCAGATGTTGCATTTTGAAATGTTCTAATAAGGGATTGCTAGGACGCTTTTATCCACTTGTGTTCAGGCAAAACAGTTATGCTAAACCTCAGAACCATGATCAAATTATGTAGAGAATGACAGTTTTAGTCATTAGCATTATAAGATCTTAAGATTTAACAACATGTGTTATCTTTTAAAGGCTGTCTTATGGATAACTCAGTCTACACCAAATAGCTCAACATCGGTAAAATTGTTATCTAATTATTTACTTTTCTAAAGTTAATAGCTATGTTTGCCATCTTAAATTGGGTTGCCTCCAAACGTTACTCAGTTGCTGATGTACATATATTCACAAAAGATAACAGACCAACAAATTTGACTCCTACTACTATTGCTAAAGCTTTAAACAAAAATCACATATTTTAGCTCTCAGAATATGTGTTGGGAATGAATCTCAGATACCACTACACCAAATTTAAGTTTAATTTTTGCCGGCGTTAAAACAATATTTGTGCTAGCGAAGGTCAGTTGGCAGTGGCAGCCATCTTAATCAAGCTAACTTCGGAATTTGAGCAGTTGTAGTTAGACACGGTGTTTACTTTGAGATATACATTTCTGTTAAGTCTAGTGGTTTATGAGGTATTTTGCTGATCGACAAAGTTGACTTAAACTGAAAATGCAAAGTTTTGAAAAAGTTGGTGTTTTTACCATTTTTTATTCAGGCAATATTGAGACAAGAGCATACAAGAATTTAGTTCGAGGTAAGTCAGTACAGTACATACTGACAATGTGACATACATATGATGATTAATAAAATAGGAGGCCAGATATTGATTGGTAAATGTAGTTGTACCATTGTAAAAGTCTGTGTGTGGACAGTGATGGCCAGTTAACCTGTGAGTACAGAGTGAGCGGTGAATTTTAGTGCTTTGTGGTAAACGGCCTGTTCTTGTACCTGAACATCTGTAAATCTGACGGAGTTATGGCCATTTTTTTGTATTTGCTAGGGTCACGTTGCTGTGGCCACCATCTTAAATTTGAATCCTTTCTGTTGTGTTTCTTGTGTTTAAAACCCATTTGCAGGCAGGGCTCAGTGAACTCGGGATTTAAAATAGACATGTATGTATTTAATAAAGATAAAACAAAAGCTGCTGTGCAGCAAACTTACATGAACACACATGAGACATGGAGGGAGGCAGAAACAAGACGCATGCAGGATGATGCCCAGACAATGAAGAACACATAGATGCAGACTTATAGGGATGCAAATGAAAGACACCGACAAACACCTGTGGAAGGACAACAGGTGGTGCAGGCAGGAGCTGATTACACAAGGAAGAGCACTGAGGAGAGCAGGATATAAGACCCAAGAATACACAAATCCTCACACTTTCAAAGGTTTATCCGCTGCAGATGATTATCTGGTTCAAGGGATACATTGCAAACACACACCAGACACAGTTACCCTATGACCTGCTTTCGGATGGTAGACAATAAAACGAGCAATGAAGCCACAGTTAGTCTAAATGGAAGTTGAAGCCTGTGTGTCACTGGGTGTGTAATGAGTGCTACCTGTTGGGCTTTGCCTTTAGTTAGTGGCGCCCTTCATTTCTCTTTGCCCGGAGCTTTGCTTCGTCCACTGCTGCTGTGAGGCATCACAAAAACAGCTGCCCTGATGTGCTCTGTGGCTTTTATTTGGGGGAAAACTACTTTGATTTCCTCTTCTACCTTTTTTTTTTGGGGGGGGGCGGGGGGGGGGGGATGTTGGTTCAGCAACAAAACATATTTTGCTTTCTTTGGTGTTTTGAATTTAGATGTCTTGTTTTCTCAATAAATTAAGCACACCAAAGCAAGATTATAACCTAAACCACCCCCCACCCAAAATGAACCCATCATTTGTAGATCAGCAATGAGTACTGCGAGTAAAAAAATAATTCAAGGGAAGTTATATTCTAGCACCACATTTAATATTGTTCTTTGTTTTTCCCATCCCCACTCTTCAGATTCATCTTCTTCTGCTGATGACGCCTTACAGCTCCCACCCTCCAGTTTTTCTTTATCTTTCAATCATCTTTTAGTGTCCTGAACTGCATGATTTAAACATAAAAGTAGGCAGACAGTCACTACAAATTTTTAAGTAGAACTGCAACTATATGGATGGCAAATTTAATATATATAATTTAATATATATATCATTGGACCCAATTCTTTGTCTAAACCAAATCACTCCAACAGTGCTTTATGTTTGTACTATTCTTATTTTTTTAGCAGTTGTTAATGCACTAAGCTCTCTTAGCTTTGCCACTAATATTTTGTAATAGTATTTTGAACTTTGTGAATTGATGCCGTCACAGTGCTGTTAGCAGCTTTTGATTAGTATCAACCAGGCAGAAAGTGCTAAACTTTAAATGGTAAATGGACTATACTTATATAGTACCTTTCTATCTTATCAAGGTACTCAACGCTCTTTACAACACAATCTGTGCTTCATTTACCCATTCATTCAGCACTCTACTAGATCTGTACAAAGCTAATTGAACAAATCATTCTAAAGAGGCTAATCTGTGTTTATCACACACTGATGGGACACACATCGGAGGCAATGAGGGGTTCAGTGTCTTGCCCAGGGACACTTTGGCATGTGACTGCTGGTGGATTTGAACCCCCAACTCTTACATTGGAGGACGACTGCTCTAACCACTCAGCCACAGCCACCCCCAAGCTCAAGTATTTCATTGGAGAAAACTGGACTCACATTAACTTGGATACTTTAATGGGAATGATTGATGAAACCTCGTGAATAGAAAAATGGTTATCATCTTTGGTTATTTGCAAAATAAATGTGAATAATCCCTACTGTAAGTGGTTTATTCACAAACAACTAAATGATTATGGTTGCACTGTTACGCGCATCTACATTGCCACTAAGTCAAAATTGGATTTGTGGTCGGGTTACACGCCGTGAATAAAAACAAGTGATCTCTAGTTCCACAGGGTCCTGAACAGAAGCTCATCTCAGGGTCAATGGGCCCACTGGGGGTCTTCCGTTCTGATGGGAATAAACAAAGAGCAGCATAGGCACAAACTGAGGACATTTCAGAATATGGTTGACAAAACAGATGATAATAGCACTAGTTAGCACAGAAAATATGCATGTGTGTAAGTATGAGTGCATTGATGAGGTCATTGTGTCAACATGAAAACAATGAGGCCGTACAAAGTTCACTGATTTGTCCTGATGGATGTATATAGAACGTGTGTAAAAACACCTGATTTTGACTTCTGCAAACAGGTTTTATCATTAAAATCAATGCGCGAAACAACTGTTTTGCTGTTTGTTTTGTTCGGGTTTAACAAAACCTATCCAGAAAGACAGTACCTTTTTGACAAAGTGCAAGATAACAGTCTGCAGAGCTTCAAATCCCATTTTGTTTGTGACTGTAGCACTCTTTGTTCTGCTTCTCAGCTCGTCTGAGTTCTTGAAGGGTGCAGGAATGCCGTCTCATTTCCAGATTTCCTGCTGATAAATCCAGGTGAGTGACAGAGATGACACAGCCTCATCCCAACATTGCCAGAAGCCTCTGGTGTCCGGCATCCTGGAAAATTCCCCAAGCTTTGACAAAGTATAAATTACTTTATTTGGCACATTATCAAAAATACTGGATTAAGGAACACATTTATAATAAACATATATCGTTGTGTTGCATCACACAGTCTTATTTCTAATTATGTTGTTAGAAACAAGATATTGGTATTAGGTTTCAGATGAACAGTAATGGAAATATTGTGTTCCCAGTTTCATTTAGACAGTTACATGAAAATAAAAACTAAATGTATTTTATTTGTGCGAGTGTGTCACAAACATCAACTTAAAGCCCGTTTTACAAATAAGGCATTTTACATAGATTCCCTGTATTTGCAAAAATTAATAATTACGCCAACATGTATTTCAATAAATAACACATCAACAAACTACATTCCAAGAAATTAAAAGATAAATCTAACACTATATCACTTGCATATTGAATATCTAACATCACTTGTTAAAAAAAAAAAGATGGAAATAAAACTATTTTGTCCTACATTTTTCTCTGCATGGGAATTTCCTCAGAAGTAAACCAATTTCCATTCATTCTAACAGAACTTTTAAAAGATTTTGAATAGGGATACTCGATTTTATCGGCATGTATCGTATCGGCCGAAATTGGCAATAAAGTAAAATATCGGGCATGGGAAATTCCATCAAAATAACTCACCAATATAAAAGGCGGAGTTAAAAAAAAAAAAGGCGCTGTTTTTGTATGACAACCCAGTGACAAGGATGCCTGCAGCACAACGTTATGACATCATGTGCGCTGTTGAGTTTAGATTTGTGAAAATTTACAAATTTGCACTGTTCAAGTGTTGTTCTGTCAGAGAGAGTAAATGTCATGAATAAATTTGACATTAAACATAATCCAAGTTGAAGTGTTACATCATTTTCAGCCTTTTTGGCATCAGCATTTGGTAGCAGACCAAATTGACAAAGGCCATGCAGAATAATGTAGTATTTTCATTCCACAGCAGTGAAAGCTATGTAGTATGTAAGTAGGTCTAGGAAGAAAACATCGGTATTGGTACTGGTCACCAGCCAGATAAGTTTTAACATATCGGCATATCGGATATTGGCCAAAAATTCAATATCGTGCGTCCCTAGAGTTGTAGTTGGAACATTCCTTCGTACTCTTTCTATGTAATATCTATGATCTATGATTCTTTTTATGGAAATATATATTAATATGATGCAATCTATATTTTTGTTCTGTCTTAGTGATTCAGTACACTACAGAGAACAAGGAAACATGTGCTGGGTAGGTGTGATTTATGCCTGTTTGATGTTACACACTTCCTACACGGTTAGCTTGACAGCAAAAGCTACAAATCGCAATATCCTTTCTTCTAAAAGTTTACAAATGTAGAAGCATTTTACCAACATTTAAAAATATGTATCTTCTCTTTCTTTTCTATCGTCTAGATTTGGGCAGCAGTGTTCCCAGAATGCATTTTGCGCTGACTACGCCACAGGATTTTGCTGTCACTGTGGCCCAGGCTTCTACGGAAATGGGCGCCAATGTCTACCTGATGGTTAGAGCTCAACATTTGTTAAAATGTGAAATGTTTCTGTTTGTTTCATAAACGTCTCGTTGTTTAAAGCGATTTTGTTTGTCGGCGCTGCCCCTCCAGGCGCTCCTCAGCGAGTTAGCGGGAAGGTGAGCGGTACGGTGACTGTGGGATTGACTCCAGTGAAGCTGAACAACATTGATCTTCACGCGTACATCGTGGTTGGAGATGGAAGAGCGTACACTGCCATCAGTGAGGTAGAGGAGTGAAAATGTACCCTATAATTAATAATAATGTTTAAAATACACTAAATCTAATTTGGGACTTACTGAACCCGAAAAGTAGGTTAAAAAGAACCTTAGATGAATCATTGTAAATGTCTTCTGTACAACTTTATCAGTCATTCACACACTCATATTTGCAAAAAGGCATTAATTCATATCAAAAGAACCGGTCCATTGTGACTCCATGACATTGATATCAGCTCGGATAGTTTGTAAATTTTTTGACTTGTTTGAACATGTGCCCTGTTGGTCAGGTTCCCGAACCTTTGGGCTGGGCCCTGATGCCAGTTTCGCCAATTGGAGAACTTTTCGGATGGCTCTTTGCGCTGGAGATTCCCAACAGCCAAGCAGGATTTAAAGTCACAGGTGACCTTGTTTTTAACTGTGTTTATTAATAAATCTGCTGCCTTGGACATCTTGACTGCCCACATCTGCAGAAAGATGTGTTGAGGACATTCTGTGTCTTTCTGGGTGTTTTCAGTCGCTCAGCCAGCTGTTTTATCTCCAGGGACATGATGCAATATTAGGCTTCCACCTCCAGTCTTTAATAGGAAACAGCTGCATGTGTGTTTGTGTCTGAAAGCACATTTTCCATTTTTTTAACTTCTGCACTGTTTTGGTACAAATTATAACACAAACAGCCAAACGAAAGAGTGGCTGATTTTTTGAGCGATTGTTTTACCAGGTGCTGAGTTCAGTCGTCATGCCGAGGTGCTGTTTCACCCTGGAAACCAGCGCCTATCAATTGTGCAAACTGGCCGTGGCCTTGACGAACACAACCACCTCAGCGTGGACACTGTCGTCAATGGAAATGTGCCATTGCTGCCACCTGGAGCTGAAGTTACCATGGAGCCCTTCAAGGAGATCTACCAGTACTACCCATCGGGTACACAGAGTACCGCACAAGAAAATGTTGGCCTCTTTAGGCAAAAGGGGCAAAAGCATCTCACTCGCTCTTTTTACTTTTCCCAGTCGTCACCTCCACCTCAGTGAGGGAGTTTACGGTCGTTTCAGCAGAGCGAGGCTCAGAGTCATACACCTTCCAAATGAAACAGAACATCACTTACCGTGACTGTCACCACGCCAACCATACCAGCATCCCAGAGACTTTGCAGATCACCATGGAGAGGGTGTTTGTGATGTACGTAAAGGAGGAGCGGATACTGAGATATGCCGTCACCAACAAGATCAGCCCGGTTGGAGGTGAGTGGCCAGATTTTGCCCCAGATGACCCCTTTCCCTACTTCTTAGCCCTATTCTTACGTTTTGCATCTTCACACTTGGGGGGTAGGGGTGTCTCAATACTTTATGTAATGTAAGGAAAAGGTGTAGGACTATGTTTGTCATTCAACCAAAATATGCAAACTTGTCGCTTTTCGTCGAAAATCGCCTACTTAAATCAAAAATACGTCATTTACGTAAATCATCTAGATCTGAAAAGTTTTTTCCGGAGGAGAGCAGGTGTCAAAGGTGTGGTAGATGGCATAATTTCCCATTGACTGGACTTATGTAGTACTAAGCTAGCGTGACGTATGTCGAGCTAACTTGCTCGTAAACACAAAACAAGTGCTACATGCGCTAGCTAGCTTGTAAGCGCTAAGCTAGCATTAGCGCATTTACACAGTGCTAGATTAGTGCTACGTACGTGCCGGCAGAGAAGATGACTGCTATGTCTGTAGCATCTTAGCTAGTGCATTGGTATTGCGTGCCGCTAGTTTAGCGCTATGTATTTAAGAAATGAATTATTGCTATTAGCAAACTGCTCTGCTCTATTTGGTTTACTCTGGTTGGCTTGCTGCTGTTGTTGCTTGTTTATTTTTTTTATTTTTTGGTTGACTAGCCATTGACTAGCATATGCATGTCCTAATTAAATTATGTTGGTAAATGTCTTTTTTTTATCTGAAGCATGTTGTCTTTTCCCCTAATTTTTTTCTTGGAGTATACCAACATTTACCGGTAAACATTTTTCATCCTTTGTGAGGTTGCATGTATGAACAAACATGACAACTAACTTGGTGTTTTCCAATATAGTACGTTAGGTATCATCATCGATCATTATTAGCCAGCATCAAAACTAACCTTGTATATCAGAGTTTCTTGTAGTTAAATATTACATTACACTTGGAAGAGTTGTACTATTGTGTGAAGGAATATTGTAACCCCTTGTGTCTTTAAATAAGGGCAGGAGAATAGAGGTGAGATCCAGCCTTAACAGTGGGACAGTTAGCACCTATATGGCAAAGCTTTAAACACAGATTTTCCCCGTTAGCGCTTGGAGCATGTGTTGTAAATGACTCTCAGCTGCTGCCACACTAAATCTCAGCTCAAAATCTGTTCAGTTTTAGCCTTTCATGGTGGTACGTGATTACACTGATTAATTCAGTACCGAGTCAAAGGGTGGGAACTTCAACCGTTTGCACAAAACTTTGGAACGACTTTGAGACATGCTTCTATACTGGACACACATGTTCATCTTTCAGAGTGATCTGAGGTTTTTAATTATATTCACTGTCAGTAAAACATGACTTAAAGGCTTGACTATTATGTCATGTCTAAAGGAGGGTTGGACACGATGTCAGTATGGACCACCGTCAGGTTATGACACAGATTTATTGTTTCACCTTGAATTTCAGCCAACAATATGGAGAAAATTATGTCTGACTGACTTCCTAAATTCATTCCAGACTAATTTCATATGTTTCTAAGTGGCTTATCACACCAGAGGTTTTGAAAATGTGATTTTTTTCCCCCACTCCTGGAGAGCTCCGAGTAACACTCAGACTAGTAATTGCTGCAGCTCAGCCACAGAAACCACGGCCAAAGCACGACGCAGTGTTGGAAAGAGCTACACTAAGCACTACAAGATGAGAATGGGATAATTAAACACTAAACTCAGTGACAGCGACGTTCTCTTTTGTTTAACCACTTCTGTTTTTGGGTTTATTGCCAATCCAATGCTGCAGACCACTTTAAATATAATGTTAGATATCGTTTGTGTCACAGCTGACTTGATGTATTGCCTTGAATCTTTGCTGTCATGGTTAAAAATGTTACTTTGTCTTTACCATCTGGAATTTATTTACATTTAGTCAAAATAAGCATCGTAAGCCTCTCCCTATATGGTTAAGATGTTATTGTCGCACCTCTTGAAGGCGCCTCTGGTCGTTCATGATGCACCAGTCAAGCCACGCAAATCTTGCAACAATGCGAGCTTAAACAAATTAAGTTGATCTTGAGCAAATCAGTGAATGGCAGCAGTGGCATTAGTTAGAGCAGCGTTTTTCAAACTTCTGTTCTTTCAGCTACTAAAATAAGAGATAATGAGACTTGTGACCAGAGCTTTATTTGAGCCTGAACAGGATCCAGGTACTCTCTTATTTTGACAGGGTGTGTTCCGGTAACTATTTGCTTGGATCTGGTAACTTGCAGGCTTACTAATAATAAAGTTATGGACAAATATGACTGCCTTGAATGAATAAATCCTATATAGGACATGTCATATTTTTGTCTGTCTAAACCACTCTAACTTGTAAATGAGTCTTGGAGGCTCAGTGTGATTTTTCTGTCTAAATAAAGGTTTAATGAATGAAAAAAAAATCTGAAAATAATTATATAAACACAAATTTTAAACATAATAGTCACTTACGAGCTTCCTAATATCACATAAGAGCTGTCCCTTCAAGTAAGCATTACCGCTTCCGCCCTTAAAAATATCTCCACCCCTAAAAGCACAGTCACGGGCAATTTAATTAAAAACACAAAAATTTAATTAACCAGCTCAACTAAATTGCAAATCAGTTTTACAGTTCAAGTTGGTCATTAATACA